>QYTT01091470.1:16803-36123 GCA_006980735.1 Dasypogon diadema
CAATTGCCACGGATTTATTTACTTTTGGAAACTTGTTTCCAAATAATAACAGTTATCTTAGTAATTTGAAATTAAGCAACGTTTCCACAGCTACTTAACAACATTATTATGCAAAATTAAAGAACTCTAATAACACGTTTTCCTTCTAGGTTTTTTATTGTCACAACCAGTGAAGGGCAAATTGTGTACACAACGTAAATTACGCCATTGTCGACGCGTAAATAATGACGTAGTTTACGTTTTATATCATGTGACACAAAATTCATATTGTAATCATTAAATTCTATGTTATGTTACACGACCATATAACATAAAATTTCCGGTAACATAAAATAAATTCTCAAGTACATTTTAAGAATTTTATCTTATATTAGGAACTGTTAATATTATGAATTTGAAATAAATTATCATGCTTACGAAATAGTGAAAACTATAATAATTACTATATATGCCCTACATTTTGAGATATGCAAAGTACATAGTGTCGCCCCATGCTTGTTGACAGAACGATGATAACGAATGATAGTGCCCCATACAAAACGATCCATAGGTTTTAGATCATGTTATCTGGGTAGCTAATTGATAATTCCACCTCGCCCAATCCATAATTAAAAAGTCGTTGTTAGCCAATGCTTAACATTCGTTCCAAGCTCATATACAGCGTCCAGGAACTTCCTGTTTTATTGCCACAACACGATCACAATTTATGAAAAAATTATATGTTTCTCAAATGGCTTTACATGTGCCAATAGTAATAATAGCTGTCCAATTTAGTTCTATTACTTATAATAAATATGTACGCAAATATATAAATCTTGATTACCCTCCCTCCCTTGATTAATACGGAAACTGCTTCTTCCTTCCGAGGCATCTGCGTGGATGAATTATTAAATGCTATAAATTCTATTAACTTAGGGGCAACTGGACCAGATAGCATTTCCCCTCGATTTATTAAAATTATTCTTCCATTTATTTCACAATACTTATTATTTGTTATGAATTCGTTAAAATGTCGCATTTTGTATGGAAAAATTATACATATAGTGTAGTTATTTAGTTCAAAGTATTATCCCCTTGGATTTAATAAAATCTCAAAGTAACTCTTTTATATGCCAATGAGTAGAAAAATTTCTGTTTATTTGAATGTTAAATAATCTGCGACATATCGCAAGCACAAGAATAGGGCCTGTCTACTAATAGTTCACATTGTCTACCAAAAGTCTACATTGTCTACGTAAACTATACATCGTCTACATTGTCTACGCATTGTCTACCCCGGAGTGTAGACAATGCAAATCTACGCGTAAATGCCCATCACTGGTCACAATGAAGATAAAGGTAGGTAATGTCGTGATAGGGAATTTAATGTCGTGATAGTGGTGAGGTAATGTTGCTATAAAATTAAAAAGATTCAGGATTACTTTTTTATTTTTAGTTCTTTATTTTTGAGCCTTCTCTTCTCGAACTGCACAACGGTTGCACATATAAACCTCAGCATTGTCAGACAGTTTTGGCAAACGGTGTAATACGAAAGTAAACAAAAGCAACATTAAATCCAATAACAAAGTCTGTTGAGAATTGTCCACCACAAACCCAATCATTTTCTCCATTAAAATCGTCAAAATGTTGAGTAAGGCTTAGATTTTGAAACTGTAGATTTAATTTTCGAAGTTGAGGGATTTGCCGTTGGATTATTTGCACTGAGATCTAATTGTGTTAACAAATTCGTCTTGGAGTCTCCTTTCCTTTTGCGGGTTGATGTACTTCCTTTTCCAGGAATAGGTACTCGTAAAACTTCATCCACTTTTCAATTTACTGGATTTGCTGTTAAGACTTGCTCAGTCTTCGAAAATTCTTGCTCTGTTAATGCCGATGCCCTTAAAGCTCCTCTTGGGATAATATTTCGATTAAATGGGCAAACTCCTGCCTTCTTGAAAGCATTAATAATATTTATAGGTGTCATGCTTTCAAGAAACGGTTTACTCAATAGTAGGTATATCGGTTTGGTTTTTTCCAGAGAATGTGCTGACATATAGCTTTTAAGGCTTTTACCCCAGTGACTTTTTAAAGGCTTGTACACGTACACCCCGACATCGAGCGGTTGGAAGAGGTGGAACATATGGGTCGGAATAGTTAGCCAATATGTCTGGTTGTCTTTAGCCAATTCTATGACGTCAGGATTTATGTGGGAATTGAAGAAATAAAAAATTGAAACCATTTTTGAACAGATGTTCATTAATCCATCCTTTCTCAGAAAGTTTAGTTTTGGCATTAGGTTGTATCTAGGGGATGGTTAGTTGCATTTACTTTATGCTGGAAATTAAAGGTTATTTGGCGGCAATTTTGTTTTTTTTCTTAATTCAAACGAGAACAGCTTTCATTTTCTTGCCCTACAATTTTATTTAAGCAAATTGTGAACCTTAACTACCTTACAGACTAATAATAAATTTTAATTGGAAGAAAAATAAAGTTTTTACTTAACTAAGTTCTATCCCAGGCCTGGGTGGTGATTCCGTCCACGCGGTCTTTCGGTTTTCCCACGTTGATCGTCTGGGCTGGGTCGCAGAATCCACAGAAAATTGAGTGCTCCTTAAATGGTTTTTGGTGTATTCCTTTTAGTACGTTTTCCTTTTATTTGCTTTTTCGTTTTAAACAAAACTTCACTAATTTTTTTTTTTTTTAATATACGTTTTTTCTCTTTTTCCGTTTTTTTTACTTGTCACTTCAACAGCCGGATCAAGAAAGAAAGAGCCTCCTCTCTTTTGCCGCCGAGAACCTCCGAAAGTCCGGTGTCGACCGGAAGACATAGAACAAAAAGCTTTTTAGAAAGCTCTTGGGTGGACGCTTCGTATATTGACGGACAGATGTTTCTCATTTGCTCTTTTTTCATTTTCTAGCTTCTACCATTTGGCGTTACATTACATTTTTTTTAAATAATTCTAAATCTTGATTACCCTCCCTCCCTTGATTAATACGGAAACTGCTTCTTCCTTCCGAGGCATCTGCCTGGATGAATTATTAAATGCTATAAATTCTATTAACTTAGGGGCAACTGGACCAGATAGCATTTCCCCTCGATTTATTAAAATTATTCTTTCATTTATTTCACAATACTTATTATTTGTTATGAATTCGTGCCTTACTAAATCGACTTTTCCCTCCTCATGGAAGCGTGCATTGATCAGCTCCGTCCGACTATCGCCCTATTAGTATATTGTGTTTTCTTGCCAAGGTACTGGAAAAATTAATGTCCATCCAAATTCAAGAATATTTAGACTCAAAAATCTTCTGTGTGAATATCAATCTGGTTTCCGAACTGGCCATAGTTGTGAAACGGCTCTCCTTAGAATTACTACGGATTTGAGAGAAGCTTTGGATAGTGACGAGTTTGGGATCCTGGTTTTGTTAGATTTTTCCAAAGCATTTGATAGTGTCAATCATGGAATTTTGCTCTCAAAGTTGTCTAATCAGTATGGCTTTTCTTCTTCGGCTGCTAAGCTTATTAAAAGCTTCTTAGAAAGCCGTACTCAAATTGTTAAATGTGGTAACGAGTATTCCAGTCCTAAATGTGTTATGCGTGGTGTCCCCAAGGGTCGGTGCTCGGTCCGTTACTTTTCTGTCTTTTTATTAATGACCTAGCTAAATGCGTCAGAAGTGTTAAGCTTCAACTTTATGCGGACGATGTCCAATTATACATTAGTAGGCATTTGAATAATAAGATAAGTAGATATTGAACGATATTCCTGATACCCACGTTTTCGGAATTGGAATGATTTTGGAGTACTTCCAACTATTAGGAGAGGTAGAGGTTGAAATTATATCATTAAAGACATGTGTTAGGTAGGGCAGAATAAAAGGGAGAATACGTTTGACAAATCTGTGATGTATACCATCGAGACCAACAGCATTAGGCTTATTACTATGAACTGCATTATGAATTTCGCTTTGTGTGAAATGTATGAAAGAAAATGGTTACGATTTCGAAAAACATGAGAATTAGCAATAGTGTTATTGTGGTTATGAAGAAGTCTTAATTAATTTAGTACTTAAAACATTCAGGTCCTCAGAAACATCATGTATTTCAGATTTTCCAATGCCCCTATCCCTTAAATTGAAGTACGACTGGATTCCCAAAATTCGGGAGTATAAAAGCGCATCCATTTATTATATGCTACATTGCGTTGAAAAATTACGTTATCAATACGTGGATTAAATCAAGGGCAGATAGAATTAATTAATATTTGGCTTTAATTGGTACACATTTTTCGTAAAGTTGAGTACATAAATTTTCAACATATTCAACTTGATTATTCACGGACGAAATTAAGTAGATACGTTCCCAATCCATTGGAGCAGATTCATTATATAGAGTATCAAAATAGAGATAACTGTATGTAAAAATTTATTCAGAAGAATCAATTGGTCCAACATTATAAACAAGAAAGATTAAGTCATGTCGTGAAAAGTTTGGAGTGGAAATCTGGTTAACAAATGGCACAGAATCCATGTTATCAACAATAAAAAGGTCAACTAATGATGATGAAGAAGAAATAAAATGATCGGAGACAGAATTAAAAATCGATAGTCCAAGTGCCATATCTAGGAAATATCTACTAAAAGCATTGTGACTGAGCATATCCGTATTGAAATCTTCGCAGAGGATAACATTGATTATTGATTATCACAACTTTTCCTATTTATTCTTAATCAAGACCTATTTGTTAATTTGGAATTTAAAATGTTTATTCCTATTCGATTTTTAAGTTTCTTTTTATAGTTCTCATTTAGTTGTATAAATTTTAGGGCTTAGCGACCAAATTTTTTGGAAGATGTGGATATTTGGAAGTAACTTTTGTCTTAATTGACCCACCAATTTATTGTTTGATCTCTTCTGTACTGTAGCCTAAGTACGGGTGGGATATAATATCTTTACCTTTCAAAAGAGATTTCAAGTAGTCGAAATTCAGAAATGTTATCAAAAGTGTTAATTCATTTACAATTTCCGTTACAGCTGCGTTTTCATTTTGGAAGAAAGAATTCTTCTTCGTGAGCTCCCGCAATATACTAATACTAATACTAATAATGCTTTATTAACTGCACATTTGAGTTACAATTCTCATTTGTATGTGCTACTCCTAAGAGAAAATTACCAACAAAGTATTAGAGAGGAGTTAAACCAAAGTAAAATAAAGAAAAGATTGCAAAAATGAAATCACATGAAGCATATCCAAAGTGAACTGACAATGAAGAAGTAGAAAAAAGCAGAAAACATGCATGAAAAGATCAAAGTAGTGAAAGGTTTTATACTCAGGGAGAATTAAAGAAAACTAAAGCTTCTCTCTTGAAGTCGCCTAAATTTTTCAAATCCCGAATAGAAGACGGAACACTATTCCACACCCTAACACCATGGACTAGGAAAGTGCGTGAGCTAAATAAAGTGTGAAATCGCGGGAGAAGAAACTGCCTAGAACGACGCGATGATAGAAAATGAATACAGTTTATAAGATAATTAGGACAGCAACCGTTTACAATTTTAAACATCAAAACACATAAGCGAAATTTTAAAAAATTACAGAAGGAACATCTCAGAACCAATTTTGAAACAGCGGAAACGTGATCGTAACGTTGAGTTTTCTACGACAGGTACTATCAACATTACAATATACTGCATCACCATAAGTTAAAATTGGCATAAGATATGATTTAACTAAGCGTTTACGCAAGTCACATGGGGTAAACTCTGCACTACGCCAAAGACATTTTAGAATACCATATACCTTTGATGTAATCATATTTACTTGGTCGTGCCATGACATCCTGGTATCCATGACCATACCAAGGTTTTTTACTGTTTCACTGGTTTAATCTAAGTTTGTTAGTCAACGCCCAAAAACTAATACGTCGTAGATCATCATTAATATAAGTAATAGCTGCAGCAATCCTATCCAGAGAACTCGAGAAAAATAACTGTACATCATCAGCGTAAAGCAAGATTGAACAGTATTTTGGCACATATATCAAATCATTAATGTATAACACAAACAACAGTGGACCCAGAATTGATCCCTGTGGCACACCAGAATGTATTTGTAATAAATCAGAGTAACGGGAATTAATAACTGTCGTTTGCTGACGATCACGCAAGTATGAAAGTAGGAAATTAGCAGCCGAAGTACCAAAGTGAAATTGATTAATTAATTTGCTATACAGAATATTATGATCAACGCAATCAAATGCCTTAGAGAAGTCCAGTAGACAGAGTATAGTAGGCTGTCTGAGCTCAATCTTACTACGGATGTTTTCAATTAAATACAGAAGAGTAAAAATAGTGCTGTGCCTAGGGCGATAAGCAGATTGTTTATCAGAAGCACGAAGTTGTGATAGCCGATAAGATGAAGTACTAACAAAGTACGAATTTAATTCATTGGGATCGAAGGTAATGTCGTTTTCGACCGTAGGAATAATACCACTGTTTTTAATATTTTTCCACGAAATTTTTGTAGAAAGGGTGGGGTCGAGTTTACTTCGAAGGTAAGACACTTTGGCTTGCCGAATCGCTGCAGTCGTTATATTTCGAAGACTCCTATAGTTATCTTTTAAATGTGGGCTTCTAAACCTCCTCCAACAATGATAGGCATAATCACGTTCAATAATTAAATTTCTAATACGATCATTAAACCACAGGGAATAGTGTTGTGCATTATGACTACAAACAGGAACAAACTTATCAAATAACTCACTTATAATGCTATTGAAAAAGCTGACTTGCTCATTTACATCTGTGGTAGAGAAAATTGGGTCCCAATTTAATCCTGAAACAGTATCCCTCAATAGGGATACGTTAATAGCTTTGTAGTTCCTGAACGTAAAAACACGATGCATATTTCTGTCCGACTGAGAAATGGAGAAAGAAGCCAATATAGCATAGTGGTCACTGATACCAGGTAGGGCTATTTCTCTGTGTCGTATTAGTCTGTCGCATTCATTAGTAATCATAAGATCAAGTAGACTAGCACAATTGTCATGATAACGTGTAGGCTGAGAATTAATTATACTCAGACCTAGATTTCATAGTTGAGATAAAAATTCACCCGAAATTGTACTGCAATCTAAAATGTTAATATTAAAATCACCACCAATAAAATTGGCAGAATAAGCCATGGAAAATTGGGATAGAGCATCAAAAAAGAGCCAAAGTCCGTAACCCTAGGTGGTTTATAGATACATCCAGCTAAGCTCTTTTGTCCACGGTCACAAATTTCAAGAAGAATGTACTCAATTCCCAAGTAGTTGGGATCAGAATGGGCAAGAACCTTACAACCCATAGTCTCACGGATATAAACAGCTACACCCCCATCACGAGAAAAACAACGATCATTACGGTATAATTTATATCCAGGAATATTTACCATATAATCAGGTATATCCCTATGTAACCATGATTCAGTGATCATAATTACAATTACATCATATGAGCCATCGGCGAAAATATGTATAAATTCATTAAAACTGGATAAAAGGCTGCGAACATTGATATGACATATATTAAAACAAAACTTACCAAGAGCTGCAAAATCTCTAACAGCACCTCCCCCATTCACGATGCCAGGACTAGGTGACCCCGACATTAAAAACAGGCACATAAAAGGCGACCTCAAGAAAGGTACTAGTATAAAGTAAATAAAACCTACAGTGTGCATGTGCATGCATGAACTATGCATGATCCTTACAATAGAAGAAACAAAAATCACCAATATTAAAAATTCGTCAATAAAGCAAAAAAAATTAAAGAAAAAAAGAAAGCTAAATAGGAATGTAAAAATAATATCAAGAAGAATCATAACAATACAAATTCAAGATTTGGTACTTAACTCTAAAATTACAGTGCACTTAAAATCCATAAATGAGGAGAAAAAAAAATTTTTCAAACTGAGATTTATCACTTCAATGAGAGTTGTTCAATCGATGTAATCCTAACGGGTGTCGCCTCTGGATTACTGTTGCACCCAGCATAAACAGGACCATTCAGTGTGAAAACTGATGCAAAATTCATACATTCATTAAACAAATACAAATTGTTTTTGGAACGAGATTCTCGTAGAAATATACCATACCGTTGTTGCCTTGGAATCCCATTTGAGAAATCCTGGGTTTACCCTTTCGTATGGCTTTAATTAAGCGTATCTTTTCATAGGTACTGCCCAGTTTAATCATTATTGGAGAATTAGCAGTACTAGAATTGGTATCATGAACATTACCATTTGAAACTATACCAGATCTGCTGCCTTTGTTAATTCTAAACGTACTTTAAAAATTTTATGTAAGTAATATTCCCCTATTTGGCCCAATTATTGTGATTTGTACCAGTTTTCTATGGTTCTGGCTATATGTACCAAAATGTGTATCATGTATAAAAGTTTGGTTTTCTTAAGAACTAACCAATCAAAATAAAATCAAACGAAATTAATTTCCTTACTAATTTACAATGTGTTTGCAGTTCTGCTTACTGTTCTGATTTATGTACATGACATTCCTATATAAAAAATATAACTAAATGGGAATAAATTGGGTGCTGCCAAACTTACTTCAAAATTTTCTCGAAGTTGATTTTTTGATGTTGAAAGAAAACAATATCCTAAATAAATATCTTGTAGAAATTTCTACTAACAAAAATTATGCTAAAATATGCCATTTAAAAAACAAAATATGTCAATTTTATATGTCAACAAACTTTGGCCGAAACTATGCTTTCATGGCAACGCTAGACCTCACCTCTTTGAGGTCCTCAGAATCAGGTCCAACCCTTGTTTTAACAATCTTTTATTTTGCATCAATTGCTTTAAATAAATTGCACTTAAGGAATTGATGAATTTGTTTAAGAATTAAGTAAGTAATTAGTAAGAGAAATACATACTGCGCTTTATTCGAAATTCGTGCATTTCACAATCATCTCAACCTACCGCAGCAATTCCATACACGATCGTCATACTTACTGACAGTGGCGTTTCTAGCATTGGTGTCACCCTGTGCGGTAATTCACCCCTTCTTTCTCGATATTATATAAAATGTTTGATAGTTCAACTAAACATGATTCAAACTTCTGGAATTGAAAAATTTGCTTGCCCATCATTCACAGTTATTTATTTTTCATACTGCATTGACTATTTCCATTCATAGTGGAAAAATTCCTTTCTGTGAATATTATTGCCGAACAATTAATGGGAAAAACTTCAAATTTACATTAAAAAATACTTCATTTGAAGTGCTTTAACTGAAAAAAAAATTCGCATGTGCACATTATATGCAAAGAAAAATTTTTATAGTGCTTCCCATATCCTGAAGCATACGTGGAAAAAAATATAGTATTAATTATTAACTAGATTATAACAAATAACCATATAGGAGTACTCACACGTACTTGTAATAATATACAGACAAAATAGCTCAGAAGGAATCCCTTCTGAAATGTATTCTTCAAATTATCTTATATTACACACTTTCCAATCTCATTATTACAACATCATCCTTCCCAAAAGCTAGGAAAAATGCTGCAATATTTCGCACTAGCAAAAAGTCGTGCCCAACTAGCCTTTCAGCTTTTCGCCATATTAGCCCCTTGGGTCTAAGGTGTTTTAAAAACTTATAAGATTAGCTTCTTTAGCATTTAAATCAGTACTCTGGATTCCGTCGCAATCATTCGTGTGAGACGGCATTACTTACGTTCTCTGCTGATTTCAGAAATTCTCTAGATAAGGGTGCAATTGGCTTCGAAAAGAGAAGTACCTCAAGGTTCTATACTAGGTCTCTTATTTTTCTGTCTTTATATTACTGATTTGTCGCCCGTGGTAAAGGCTTGTAATATTTATTCATCTTTATGCTGATGGATCTCAACTGTATGCTACATCAGCATGGCTTAGCTTCCCTATGTGTCAATAAAATTAATGCCGGTCTGGAAGGAATCCATTTCTCTCTTTTCTTAAAGTTAAATCCGTCTAAGTCAAATTGTATGATTCCTACCAGTATAGATTTCAATGATTTGCCTATTACACTTAATATACTTTAATATTCAACACTTAAATCTCGACCACAAGACAAAAAATCTCGGTATTCTCATGAAAAGGCAAAATTTTATGTAGTTTTAAAAAGGTTTTGGACTACAGCTTCCCACATCAACCCGTAAGGGACTTGTTAAATTCCATATTTCTTGTATGGTACTGCAATTTACGTATCCCTTAGCTGTCTATGTTCTCGCAAGGTAAGTGTCGCTTTTAACGATTGAACCCACTTTGCTCTTGTATTACGACGCGAAGTCATTATCATATATCGAGGTATACGTCTGAATTATTAAGGTATTCTATATAAACTTACTTAAACACAAATCTTCTGTGTTTGCTACATAAATTTATATATACGGATGGAAATCAAGCGTCTATTTTGTGGGATCACGAAGACGTAACGACATCTTAATACCCAGATTTATGACATTGGCAGGTGAGCGATCATTTTTTGGCTAGACTACTCGACTACGGAATACACTATCTTCTGAAATTTAGAAATTTTACAGGACCAAAGTGTACAGACGGAATGAACTGATATACGTACAAAATCTTAAAATCTTCCATAATTAAGTAATTTAGAAGGGACATGCATTAGAGTAGAATAGCGTAGTTATGATAGAATTATTTTTCTAGTATTGGCCTTAGTGCTTCTTCCTATATTTAAAATTTGCTTTGCATGATTTCCACAAAACAAAAGTATAAAATTAACAAGGTGCACAATACAGGAATAACATAACTTCCCTATAACTTCAGTTAAATACTACTACGTGATTATATCGCTACACATGGTTATTGTCATAAAAGTAACAAAAAATTAATGTCCTTGCTAGCGCAGAATTTCCTGGACATTTCGTGAGATTTAAGTAATTAAGGTATTTGTTTTTTATTTTAACAATAACTTGACTATGAAATACCATTTTAAAAAGGGCTTACGGTTGTTAATTGGTAAAAATCCAATCCATTCTCAAACATAATTAACAGTTTGAGCCCCATCAGGATATATATATATCCCAACGGTAATAATAATATTTTTATACATTACTAAGCTACTTATTTACTACTAACTAGTCAAAAATGTAACAGATAGGAAAGGAAAAATTGGGTCCCCAAAGGTTGACGCATATGACTTGCCTATTGTCAATTCTGATCCAACCTATTTCTCACACAACTCCAAATATCTGTCCATTGCTTTTCAAGATATGACCTTATTTGCTACATGTGCAATGTTTTCCCTTTTAAAGAAAGTCCACACCTATTATACCGTGATTTGAATAGTACAGGCATGGAAGAATTATTTGCTGCCACCGCCGCAATTGGTTGGAGTTGTATACATTCACTGTCAACTGTGGACGCCCAACTTGATTTTATTACAACTGTCATCAAGCTGCTTTATGATAAGTTCGTTCCTATTAAAACGCGTCGATTTTTGAACCTAAATTATCCTTGGTTCAGCGTTAAGATTATCGAACTGATATTACGTCGAAACTCGGCCAATGCATTCATGCCCTGTAGAATGAATTTCATACTCTACGCAACACTGTCAATTAAAAAGTCCTCCATTCTGTGATATCTTATTTTAACTTTTTTGTAGCACCAAATTACTTACCTAGAGATTTTGAAGTAATATTAACACGGGAACGACGGGGCAGTCTGAGCACATGTGCACAAAATACGCATATATGCGCGCCTCGTCGTCCATGTATTAAAGTGACTGGTATATTTTCTGCAAGGAAGACTAATCCCGTCAAGAACAACATAGATTTAGATCGCCTAAATCAGGATTTTACTGGCCCTAATTCCAAGGCTCAGCATACCCAAGACTGTCCTTTTTGCTTTCTTCTCTCCCTGTTTTTTCTTTGTTGTAATGAGTGAGACTGTTGTTTAAAATGTTATCAATCATGCATATGGTCAAGACGATCTACTTTGATATCTTGTTCTTCCTCCAGGCCTGGTACTCTCCCGCTAAAGTTGGAAAAGATGGGTTAACTCGGCAATTTTGGCTAATCAGAGCGATGTTTGGAGCTTAGCCGTAAGAAAAGTGGAAGTGGCGAGTGGTACTGCCCTAATCAAAGTGAATGTTTGGACCACTAATACCAAGGCATCTCCGACGAATATGCCGAAGTATGAGTTGGCATATTGGAAGTGATGTACAATCATAAATGAGGGCAATTTAATTGGAATAAAAATTAATGCGAACTCTTATCATTAAAGTCAAGTTTTCATGCAATTCAGATAGTGAAATTAAGAAATATCCATGAAATAAGAGGAAAAAAGGAAAGGACGAGCTACCGACACAACTGAAGAAGCCTGTAGGCCCCTAAGGTCGATGAATTTTTCTTGAAAGTAGGCTTAAGGTATTTTATTAGAAAAAAGAAGGAAATGTAGGTAATAAAACTGTTGATAGTATGCGTTCAAATTAGATTCGTACAGATATGATGCCGGTCAAATCGAAAAATGGATAATATTATTTTCCCGTTAAAAAGTTTATTCTCCTAAGGCCATCGTAAGAAAAAGGCTATAAAATGAAGTGTTAAGTTATACCTTTTGGAAACCCTAGGCTAAAATCTATATTTGCAATTGGGACCACAAATTAAGATCAGAAAGACATATAAAGGTCACGTTTTACTTAACGAAATTTTGAATCTAACCAAAAGGGCACTCTTCACAATTTAAGGCTAACAATTTATCCCATTAAGATAATATTTGCTTTTAGTTTAAAATAGTAACAATTCTAATTCTCCGCTGCCCACCTAAATGACCAAAATAGTGTTCAAATATTTCTTACTTAAATAGCTCCCTTGGAAACTATTAATATTTCATGAACAACAAACAAAACCTTAAGGGAAGTGACTAACTAATAACATCAATAATTTGATCAATGTCTTATAACGCAGATCACTAAGCCACGGATGATTGTATGATAAAAACTATTTATAATTTTACCGTATCTCTCGCTAGTTAGGCTTTTACATCTTAAAATTTGAGTAAAATACAGTAACAGAATTACTGCCGGTGGGATATAAGGAACGCTGTATTGACGAGAGTATGCACTATATTTGATACTCAGCAATCGACAGGTTATTCATTGGTTATTTCTCTTTTCTTTTCTGTATTTCTTTTTCATCACACGCTTGCATTTATATTTTTGGAACATTTATTTTAAAGGATCGGGTTCTAATTGTCTGAATTAGCATATTACAGAAAGGAAATTTATTATTACTATACTGCTAATGTAATAAGGTATTCTAACATTTATATATTTAAAGTAAGTTACTGTCAAAAAAATATTTTGGTCATAGATTGTAATATCACGGGCTATGCCCCTAAAGGCCTAAGGTACAGATGGTTAGGGCTATCCTAATGTAGTTCTTTAGCTTAGTTTTTTTCCTTGTGAGTTGGTCTTGATCCAGCGGATCTTACTGACAGTGATAATCACCAAGGTACCAGAAAAACCATGGTTTTTAGGGGGACCCCTTCTTTTTCTTGTTCATTTCGGTCTATTCTTCACTCTTTAACTGAACTTACTCCAAATTGATGAGTAACGAGATTGGATTAAGGCCAAACCTGTAGAGATATTCTCTATATTTCCGTCCGAACTAGTATTATCTATTAAGTCTTTAACCGTTTACGTATATAATAGCTTGAACTTATTTACATAGTGAGTCAGATGAATTGAGAATGTATGTGGCACTCGCCGTATTTTATTAGGTTGTTATAGGTTTAAAGAACGTACATCTTGAATATTGTATTCTTCGATTGAATTAAGAGAATAACAATGAAAGAGTAAAAAGTTGTTTGCGCTCGCTGGCCCCCGCTCGAATTCACCTGCCCAATTTTTGATATATTTTCAGTTTAGTTTACAGCGAGGGGCCAAATAGAGATGACCTACAAACGGGCCACCGGCACGTTACAGGGTGGATGGGGCATGGCCAAGGGGGAATCGCTGCCATCAGATTTCCCCCACCATTTTTGTTTTTTCCCTTCCTTGTTTTTATTTCTTCTTTATGTTTCTCTCTATTTTTCTTTCTTTTGGTGTTTTTTTACTTTCCTGGTTTTCCCCTTTTTCCCTTTTCCTTCCTCAGCACAATTCCTTCTTTTGTTAATGGGCATTCGGCGGTATTCCGTAAACCCAATCCCACCCTCAGCGCAACACCAGCTTTCAAGCGTGCCGGCCGCCATTAGCCTCTCCGAAGCAACTGGGCTAAGGCATTCAGGGAGCGACTTTGCCAGGCCTGGAGACTCTAGGAGCAAGCTCTCGAGGAAGACGTCGGCGGATATTCGCCTATCATTAGAGCGAGATCCATGGCGGAGCTTCCTGAGAGTTAGGGCCCTTCCTGGCTTTCACCAGCCTCTCATCAGTGCTAAGTGCGAAGTCAAGAAGGATGCTCTTGTGCCTCCTGAGAGATCTTCCGGCTGGTTCAGTATAGAGCATGAGGCTCGCTCGCTTGAGTCACGGTCAGCTCTCTGACAGCCCAGATGCCACCTCAACCAAGCCTAGTCCCATTACAACTGTTCATTTAGGTTTATTTCCATACTTGGATTGTTTTCATTTATCTGTTTAATGCGACTTAATGCATCAGCGTTGGCTTTGAGTTTGCATTTTTTATGAACTACTTCATACTCAAATTCTTCCAGTTTAAGACGCCAACGTATCATTCTTGAATTTGGTTCTTTTAGGCTTATGAGCCAGAGGGGTGGTTTGTGATCTGTGACGATTTGAAATTTTCGTCCGAACAGGTAGGTGCGGCAATACTTATTTGCCCAAACTATCGCTAACAGTTATTTTTCTGAGGTTGAGTAATTTATTTCAAATGCCGTCAAGGTTCTGCTAGCATAGCAGGTGGACTATCAGAACCGATGGTTCCGTGAGATAAGACGGCACCTATGGCGAAATTACTAGCATCAGTGGTTAGAATGAACGGCTTGGAAAAATCGGTGTATTGGAGTAAGGGCTCATTGGTTAAGATATCTTTACACATTTTGAATGATGAATATGATGGATAGGGTATATCAGTTTTAATCCAACGTTTGTAACACATGAACCACTAATGCTAGAGCATAATGAATTATATACATATGCTCAGAATGTGAAAACAAATCGATTTAAGCATATCCGTCTGTCCGTTCGTCCGTCCGTCTGCATACACGATAACTCAAGAACGAATTGAGCTAGAAGGCTGAAATTTGGTATATATTACTTTCAGAAAATTTGTAGATCTGAGTTTGAAAATGGGGCGGATCCCCCACTCCTTCAATAGGCCACCATATTGAATTTTTGGATTATTGGGCATAATTCAAATAGGGAACAACGTATAGCACTCAAATTTAGTAAGGAGCAGTTTTATGAGACGCTTAACCAACAAAATGAAAATCGCTCACATTCCCCCACTCCTTGATCGGGCCACCATAATGGATTTTTGGATTATTGGGCATAATTCGAAAAAAAAGCAACCCATCATGCTAAAATTTTGTACAGAAGAGTTTTATGAGATGAATTATATTTATATCATATAGGGTATCAAGGAATCAGCCTAACGCTGATTATATATTTTATATTTTTTAAATAGTTTAACAAGCACTTACCTTTAACTTCAAATTCACTATGAATGTAAATAAATTACATTGTTATTGTTGTAAAGAACCGTAGCGCTTTATATGTCAGCTCCGTGCCCGGTAAATCCCCAGTTATTGTTTGAAGTTACGTTGTGTGAAAGCAATCTAAGATTTTTATTGGGTGAATGCATATAGCTTGCGCGAGTGTTGTATTAAAAGGAGTTTTACAACATCTACAGAACCTCGGGATAGTACCAGTACCAAGTCAGATGTATCCACAAAAAGGTTAAATAATGCAAATATTCGTTGAAGTAAATTTCACTTCAAAACTTAATTCGTTTTAAACATTGAAAATGACAAAAGCATCGCGCCAGAAAATCTTTTGCATATTTTTTTGTAGTGTCATTTTAAGCAGCGTTAAGTAGTGTTTTGTGTTTGTTGTATTATAGTATTATTTTATGATGATTAGATTATGATTTATAATTTGGACTGTGAAATACAAAAATGTAAAAATGTTTAAGTTGTTTCAATAATTACCTCTAATACATACAATAGTATTTTTTAATACCATGCGCCAACTGTTTGAGGAAAGCTCATATGTGTGGGAGTTAAGAGTCGTATGGGAATTAAACTCGAGTGATTTTCTGCAAAACTGATTCCTTTAAAAAGCTTATTTCCCAAAAACTGTTAGTGATTCACTTCATCCCATACCACAGGCTGAAGTGAATCACATTTTGACAATTTATTTAAAAAATCCTGTTACTAGGTAATTATTTTTCCCCACAATTTAATAGAACAATAATGATAGTATCTACACTATTTTGCCTTTAATTAAAATATAGAGGATTATTAAATAAGAATTAGATTTCGAATTAACAGTTTTATTGTTAATATATGTTATATCCTATCCGAAAGTTTCGAATCCGAATTGTTTGTACAAGGGTTTCGGAAGGTAAGATGATAAGGCAGGCAGATTATATATTTATATATGTGAGAAATATTGGTAAACTGAGATCAAACTTTAAAAACTGTAGGCCTTTAGATTATTCAAGAATAATCCATAACAGTGAACCATTAACCTTACTAATCTTAGCTGTCAATTATTGGTTCAAAATCAGAGAAAAACATAAAATATATAATCGGCCTTAGGCTGATTACTTGATACTCTATATGATATAAATATAATTCATCTCATAAAACTCTTCTGTACAAAATTTTAGAGTGATAGGTTGCTTCCTTTTCGAATTATCCAAAAATTCATTATGGCGGCCTATTGAAGGAGTGGGAGGATCCGCCCCATTTTCGAACTTAGATCAGTATATTTTCCGAAAGTAATATATACCAAATGTCAGCCTTCTAGCTCAATTCGTTCCCGAGTTATCGTGTATACAGACGGACGGACGGATGGACAGACGGACATGCTTAAATCGATTTGTTTTCACATTCTGAGCATATGTATATATTTCATTCTGCTCTAACTTTAGTGGTTCTAAGCGCTACAAACGTTGGATTAAAACAAATATACTCTATCTATCATATAGGGTACAATAACTGACAAAATCTCCATTTTCGTCAGCGTATAATTAGAGATGGGAAAGGATAGTACTGACCCAGGGATAAAAAATTCGATTAAATTAACTCGTCATTTTACGAAAAGACGTTCAAGTCGGCACAAATTAGGTAGTTGACTGGTGGCATTTTCCCGCCTTCTTTCCTTTGCTTTTGCCTTCCGCCGTTAAAGTCTTCCCATGGAAGAGAAATCCAAGGCCGGTGAGGGTACATTTAACAAATGACTCCCTTTATCGTAATTTGTAATTACATGGCCCTTAAGGGAGATAGGATGCCTTGGATGCACCCTAAATGAGCCATGGTACGGCGAATAGTATTTTTCTAGTCTATTGAAAACGAGCAGAAGTTCACGTAGTGTGCACAGGAATAAAATGTAGCAAAAGAGAATCTGGATATATTCCGCCTCCCAATGGGGAGTGGAGTGGTGAAAAATGTAAAAAGGTAATTTGCTGTCGTGGCTGCACGAAAATTGAAAGGAAAAATGGCGAACATCTCATTAAATACAGCAGAAGCATTCGCGACTGGCGGCCTGCGGGGACTAAATTGGTCTGATTAATGAACGAAGCCAATTTAACGACGAATTGAATATTCTGTCAGAGCAAAGGAGGTCTTCTTTAACTTTCTCATGCAAGGTGACGGAGAGGGTCGAGCCAGGACATTCCACAGTGGTTGGTTTACTTCATCTGGACTGTACGATTAATCGTTTTGGCATTCATTTGGCAAATTACGAATCATTTTGCTGAGCTGTATCTGTGCACTTGCCAAGGGGAATAGAAAAATATCTAAAATTGCATGTACATCGACTTTGTAATTGAATGGTAGTTAATTGACTTGATACTTTTTTCGAGGACATTTTATCTCGAAAGGCGAATTGCATACAAAAGCTAGTATTTATTTTTAAGGGCCATTTATATATTCGGACTTGGCACTTATCTCCTTCTTTGTTTGAACGTTTCATAAAAGTTTGCTTTTATCGAAATTGGCTCCCTACCTTGGTCAAAGGATCTAAGGGATAAATATTATTTAGAAGATGGGAGTGAAGGTGGTTATATATGTATATAAAATTGCCTATAAAGAAAAGAAATTTGGTTAGGATAAAAAACTTATCAGGTTTCCGTTTTAATTCTAAATAACTAAGGAAGTAAAAATAAACACAGATGAGCACTAGTTATAACATTTTACTTGAACTAAAATATATTCTTTATATACCTATGCTTTCTTAACCCTTTTAGTGCCGGAGGCCGATATATCGGCTCTTGCTGCACTAGCGAGAAGTGCCAGAGCCGATATATGGGCCCGCGCCTTGTAGCGCTTTACTTTTCGCATTGCGGGAGAACTCTATCACAAAATAAATTTGTAATACGTTATAATGATCTAATTTCATTACGAGAGAATAAAAAAAAAATAGTTTTTTGTTTTAACTCTTTGTGGACGACGACTTAACATAACGACATAACATAAACATCGATGGTCGCCACTCAGGCGACATTCGACCTGCGGTGTAAATAGCTGTGGCATTGGGCCCTTATCGGAACTTTTCGGCAGCGTGTTACGAAATACATTGGAAATGCAAAGTAAATGCTTCATAATAATTGGTCCATATAAAATTATCATGAAAAGATGACTTTTTGTATGTGCAAATACGTTTTGTAACAAAGAACTCAACTTTTACTTTTTTTTTATAAACACTTATACCTTTGTTATTTATATAATTTCAAATGAGTAGAGAAAAACTAGTATCATTGTTTTGTTCTCTATTTCATCCTTAGTATACTGCTTTTTGAATCATGTAAATATTGTTTCTCGTTTGGTTTTTATCAGCATTTTTCCAAACCCTAGTAAAACAGTGAAATTCGGCCGGTTATTCTCGCATAGGCAACTCTTTTCGCCCGGCACTAAAAGGGTTAATCTTTAAATGCTAAATTATAGTAATTCTCAAAATAATTTCGAAAGAGCCTTCATTGAGCAAAAACTCTGGAGCTAATGAGTTAGTTCACTTCCTCAATTACTTTAAACTAGGAGACCCCTGTGCAATTGCACAAATTGAATATGAGTGGCATAACGTTTTTATATGTTTTTATATGTTAAATTAATAATTTAATGAAAAACCAGTTAAAAAAGATCAAAAAATTGCTCAAAA
>QYTT01091472.1:30517-44934 GCA_006980735.1 Dasypogon diadema
GGTTGTCTGCTAAACACATGTGGTTAAGAAGCTCAGACAGTAAGCCTGAGTAGTATTTCCAGAGAAGTTAATGTGCATAAGAGGGACATCCCACCCCGGAGCTCCACAGAGTAGTGTGATGCCACCCCAACTTTTATTGAAATTCAGCCTCGTCTGATTTCTGCTAGCGGCTCCAGCCACAAAGGCTTATGATGTGTGAAGCTTTCTTCTCCAGCCACAAGGCTTATGAGAAAGATGCAATCGGGTTCTCCAGCCACAAAGGCTTATGAGAGGGATCGGTTCTACAGCCTAAAACGCAGATTTGAAACTGATCGATTTATTCAATTCTTCTCCGATATTTATACAAATCTTATTTACCCTACTCAAATATTCTTAACCTAGTTACAAAATTCCTACTTCATTTCGGCAATCAATAACCATCATAAATTTCCTAGTTATGAAAGCAGAGTCACATTACTTTCGTAATTTCTCTTTAGGTGATAACAAACGGATAGTAATAATAAAAGAGGGTTCGTGCACATGTTTCTGGCGCTTCACATATTCTTTGTTTACATTTCGTACGCGCATGGTGCAAGTGACATTTACCTCAGTAGGGTGTCTAGTTGCTAGCCATGCATTCCTCTTGGCGAAATGTAGTTAGCATTGGATTCTTGACGTAGGTCAAGAATTTGTAATTTATGGGTGAATACACTTATTCTGTTCAGTCATTTGTTTCTTCGAGTTATGAAAAATGAACAAGTGCTAATTTGGCATGGGTCAAGAATTGCATTTATGTCTGCCCAAAGAATTGATCGTGTTACAGTAGATATTAGCTGAAGAGCTGGTGAACAAAAACTATATTGCCTACATTGCGAATGCGATACTCTTCCAGAGAAATCATGCTGATAAGGTTGTATCTGATTCACTAAACTTCAGAAATTCCAAGACAGCGGTTACTCACTGTGCACCAGACAGCAAGAACCTCCCTGCTCAGCCTTTTAATCTAAACTCTTCTTGATGACCTCCAGAGCCATCTGATTATGCGTTAATCTTTCGCATACCTTTGAGAAGAATGATAAAATGGAGATAGGCCTGTATTCTTGTGAGTTGGATTTTGCGTTTCTTGGAATAGGTATTATCTTGGCCTCTTTCCAAGTAGATGTCGAGAATACAGTATTAAAAATGTAGGTAAGTGTTCGGATTATGGCTAGCAGTATCATTTTAATAAAATTTGGATGAACAGAGCACAGCTGAAAATACTTCATCTTCAGAGACTGATGATAAGGAGAAGCATTCGTCAGTATAAGCATCATCAGTAAAGTCGTACAACCCTGCGGAGTTGTATTCAGTAAATATAATAGATTATTTAATTCGGAAGGATCACTTTCTATCTCACAATTCCTGACACGACCTATGCCTAAATCCTGAAGATTACGCTTAAATTCCTACCAAGCTTAGAACTGTAAAAACAAGACTTAGACCCAGTAATTTCGGCGGACACCTTCTGTCTCTGATCCTCCTCCTCGTTACGGGTATTTACGGAGGTATTGAAAAAGTTCACCATACCATCTATTAAGACAGAATTATATAGGTTTGTCTACTGAAGAAGGTAAGCATCCGCCAGTAGATGGTCAAGATTAACCCTTTTATAATTTCGATATGTAAAAATGCCTTTTCAAGGCGTACCAAACTTATTAGGGCTATGATAAAGAAAACAGAAATAAACTGTGTGCGTCGGGGTTTTATTTAATGTAGAGATAAGAAAACTCTGGACTATGAGAATATTGTTTGTTCAGAACAGTAAACATCTTGGCGTATATATGTATACAGTGATGCCCCTTTAAGAAGAAGAAGAAAGGCACGAATTGATAACCAGGATTGCGTCAGCATCGAATAAAACTTCTCATTCCAGTTAATTCTGTTAGTTTTCTTACATTTTATAACGTTTTTATATTTCAAAACTAACTTCATTAGTAGTTCAATTTCCAGTGCACTAAAATTAGCACTTCTTTGTTTCTTCCATCTTATTATAAATATTATTATTTCAAATGTACCAATTACCTTCAAAATTACCTATGTGTTTTTCAACCTTTGCCCGGACACCTTAATGTGAAAAAATTTCAAAATATCCGGTGTCATTTCGATTCACAAAAGAAAATTTACTCAAAGTAATTCACAATAGAATAACAACTACAGTTTAACTAAACTGAGGACATAAGCAGCACTGTAAAACTTGACAAACTTATCTACGAAGCTTAAGCGTTGGAAGGGGTTTAGATAAACTTCAGTTTAAACTCGCACTAAAAAACCGGCCGTTATAGTTTCGGCATGTCCGTCCGTCTGTTCGCTGCTTAGCTCAGAGAGTCTTAATACTCGAAAGCTGTAATTTGGCATGGGTATACATATTGTAATAAGACGATCTAACTTCTATAACGCACTCAACACAAACGTCACTTATTACATGGAACAAATGTAACAAAGAACATTTAAGTGACACCAAACCACACCGACGCAACTTACCTTTAGGACTTCCTCTCCGCATCAATAAACACCCAGCTATATCCAGTCGTTTACCTAAAAGAAAAAAAAGAACAACTTGATGAATCCAGTACGTAATACAATACTTCCCTTTTTGGTTGAGGAATCCCATGGCTCGTCCGGATTATACATCGCCTCCAGGATTCAGGAAGTAGCCATTAGATCACCCTGAAGCTGTTATGAGCCGAATAAATCGAGTAGCCTATATTTTATTTCAGATATCTCGCAGTGCTACTATCTGAAATAAAGGAAAATTTTGAGGAAAAATTACATAAAAAAGAATTTAAGTAATTTGACATAACCTTAATCGTGTTTTTCCAGAAATTCTGGACAATACAAGAATTCAGCACAGGACAAAAACACACAACATAAAGGACATAATTTTCTTCAACGGCACAACATAAAATTTTCCACCATTTTCACAACACTTTTCACACTTTACATTTCCTTTTTTTTGCTCGAAAGACTTTGTGCAAGAAAATACAATTGACAATGAACAAAAATCTTTGAACTCAATGTACTGATTTTTGTCAGTGCCAGATCTGGTAACCCTAGTAAGAGGTCACTATAGTTTTCAGCGCTCGGAAAAGCACTAAACTTTCCAAATTTTGGAAAGGAAAATTCTAGAAGCCCCGGAGGTAATAAAAAGAGCTGTCGATACCGAGAAACCAGAGAGTCCAACGTCACTATTCTTTTCGACACCATCTCGTTAGTCTAGAAGAAAAAAACCTCAAATTTATATTTAAAAAAAAGTTGAAATTTTGAAAATTCAGAGACTATTTTGTTTTTGTGAAGAATAAACTTTGTGAACTCAAAATTAGAAAGTGAATTAAATAAGACCATAAAAGCGAACTGGTGCGTTTGTATTAAAATTAATAAAGAAAACCCCATTTGAAAACCTCCCCATTGTATCGTACGGCTACAATATTAATCACGCCGACAAAGTGGTAAAATAAAATCTTGAAAAAAAATTTTTGTGGGTACCCGTCCTGCACGCAAAGTGGGGATACGTTTTTTTTCTCGTCTATTCCATGGTGTGGGATGTCGTTGGATAGGTCGTTCAAAAATATTGCGGGTGTGTGAAAACCATTTTTCGATTCAGGGATCTGTTTGCGAAATATTAAGCTTTGAAGTGTTGATTTTTGTTAGAGTCAAGTGTCCCCCCTGCCAGCTAAACGGTTATTTCTGGAAATGTGAAAAAATGCACGGCAGTAGTATACTATATAACGAAGTTAAAAGGAAAACTATCACAGCTAAGTAGACTTTACAAGTTAACGAGTAATAGTCGACCAACTAGTAAAAAGGAAAATTTCGTACAAATTCCATTGAAAATTACTTAGAAGAAGTTGTGTAAAACAGGCAGTAAATATAAGTTTATGAATCATGTAAAATTATGGAAAAATAAAATCATAACATCCTTAATAATAATAATTCCTAAATTAATAACAATATTTACATTCGAATAACGCATTGGATTGGGTGGCGCTTTGTGGTACGGGACCTACACGCGGCTGGAGTCGAAGTAACAAATAGAGCTGCAGCCGCGCTCGCCAGCGCGAACGTCCAGATGCCGTTCGGATGTGGCTCCTATAAGTACTACTACCTACCTATAAGTTTGCGGTTTGGGCTTTGAAAGTTTAAAAATTTTCGATTCGATTAGTTGATTTGAGTTAAGTATCGTTTGAAAAACGTAAAATTCTATATATTAGCCGTTAAACTGTGAACTCAATTAATATGTTCATAGTATCAAACAAAAAACCTCCTTCTAAATCCGCATATTGTGCCGGGCAACTACGGAACCCTACACTGCGCGTGGCCCAGCACGCACTTGTCTTCTTTTTATTATTCTTCTTTGTTACCAAAATCATTTTATGATATAACTAGCTAAACCCTGCCCGCTTCGCTGCGCATTAACAAATGAAATAACACAATTCATTAAATTCATATTCCTATTTATTGTAATGCTCTATGGTAAACAACATTTTTAGTTTTTCCATTTTGTTGACAGTAAATAAATAAAGCCGATGGTTTGCCTACACGCGAACAGGCAACATAAAGTTGTCCATGCGAAAAAACTGGATATTCCAAATTTATGCCACAAACTGCCAAAGACTGACCTTGCGCCTTATTTATAGTGATCGCAAATACAACACGAACTGGAAATTGAAGACGTTTGAAATAAAAAGGCAAATCAGATGGGAGCATTGGAACTCGTGGAATAAAAACGTTTTCACCTTTGAATATCCCAGTTAAAATAGTTGCTTAAATAACATTGTCCATTACTTTTTTATTAAGCCTCGTACCATTACAGAGTCGTGGTTGATTAATATTACGAAGCATAATAATAGTGACTCCGACTTTCAGTTGAAGGTTATGCGGTGGCAATCCAGGTAAATCCAATGAATTCAAAAATTCTGTGGGATAATTCACCACATCATCTTCATTGGTAACGGTATCTACAGACTTATACGAAACAAAATCACCGGCTATTTTGAACTGTATAGCAAAATTCAATTCATTGACATCTTTGTTCTTCGCTGCCAAAATCGCTCTTTCGTTCAACCAAACATGATTTTTGTATTGCTGCCCTACACTTTCGATCAATTTTTCTTTGCTTTCTGTGAGACGGCACATGCGATGTGCACGAAGTCAAAGAGCTCAATGACAATGTGCATCGTTTCACCGGCTACTTCAGTGAAAAAGGCACGCAACCAATTCGCATACAAATCATGTCAATTTAATGCAAAAAAAAAATTCCAATAGGGATATCGACAATTTTTTTCAAGCGCCATTACAAAAATACTAACACACATATAATTATGAAAACTTCATATAAACCTTGGTATTGAGGTCTTCTAACACAAACAACTCTCAATCAGTCATTTCATACAGCCAAATTTTCAAACATCGATTACACACAAAGCCATGATTCATTTTTATATATATAGATAGATAGATAAAGCATAACTTTGTAATAGTCAAATTTGGCTAGCAAACTAAAGTAATATTCACATATATTCGTTAATAATTTCAAACGTATGTTTGTTTGGAAAATAAAATTAAAACAAAAGAATAATTCCTAAAAAAGCTGTTATTCAATTGTACTAAAACAGAGAAAATAAATAATTGGTGTATTTGATTGAAACAGAATTATTGTAAAATGAGCTGACTCAATGCGGATGAATGGATATTAACAAAAATAATTTAAAAATTATAGAATTAAACAAATCATACATTTTATCGATATTTACTATTATATAGGTATATGACTATAAGCAGTGATGGGCAAATTGTCTATCAAACGTAAATTACGCCATGGTCGACGCGTAAATAATGACGTAGTTTACGTCGCAATATTTCACGCAGACAATCCAATCTATGTAAACAATGTAGACAGTAGATATTGGCTCCTATCTTGAGAAAAATTTTATATTTTTTTATATCATGTTACACAAAATTCATATTCTAATCATCAAATTCTATGTTATGTTACACACATCACATAAAATATCTCAAGTACATATTCTCAAGTACATTTTAAGAATTTTATCTTATATTAGCATTTAGCATTTAAGTAATTTAAAAATTATTATATTTCGAATTTGTTCAATAAAATTACCTTAAATATGACTTGGGTGAAAATTGCTTCTAAATTAAATTTAAAATACGAATTTCCTAAAAAAATTTATGTTACGATCATAACATAAAATAAATCTTACGAAACCCATTAGAATAGGGGCTCGTCCATCATATAAATCAATGTCAAATGATTTTGATCAAATTATAAAAGGATGTGTGTATGAACTTTAGTTGGTCTGTTAGCACTATTATTCTTAAGAATATTTTTGTTATTATTTTGCGAACATTCATTTCGTAATATATTTGTTTTGCTACTTGCTGTTAGCTTATTCCTAAACAGAGCGTCCCAATTAAAGGGACTAGACGGACTTCCAGTCATAGGACTTTACGAGACAAACAATTGCATCTGAAAGTTTTCGTTCGTTTCTTATTCGCTCGTTTCTTACGAAAAACCCCGTTTAGTTTATTAGACGTAGTTTCTGTACAACCCTGATGTCATATTTTAAAAAAATAATGATCCCTTTAAATGAGTACTTACTCACTCTCCTACTCTCCTTTAATTAGGAGCTAAGAATTTTGAAATCAAAATACCCTTTTTACATAAATATAAAAATCTCCGAAGTCATATCTATTCTGTAATGGTAGCACTAGCAGGGCAGCTTATATGCGTTCTTACGTCGACAGGGCTTAATAGTAAACCCTCTGAAACTTGTGACTATTTGGGCAAATATTAATAATATTGTTATCATAAAAGTAAAATTGATTGAACGAAATCTTGGATTTTAATAAGTTAGAGAAACCATAATGCATAACTTTAGGCTCTTAGGATTTTGTACTCGAAATTTTCAGTAAACTCATTTTGGTTAGAATTTTCACATAAATTATGTAATCGATCTAGAACTAAACAAAATTGTACGTAGTAAGGTAATACATGAAATTTAACTCCAATTTTTGTACCACACGAGCGAACCCTAACCTAATCAAGAGTTAGTAATAATAACAAAACAAAAAAAGAAGAAATCAAATTCATTGTCAAAACAGTATCCTTAGTTAACCGAACTTAAGAATTAAGAGAATTTCAATCACGCAAATATACTTTATAAAATTACCCTATATCTGGTCGAGCTGCAAGATACCAAACCCAAAAACCACGGACCCGCCATCTACTGCCTGTGGAAAAAAGAGAACGAAAAGGGGGACTTCCGGGGAGAGAGTGAAGAGAAGAAGAGGTGTGAAGCGAAGTGGGCGAAGCTTAAACGAAAAACTAACAAAAAAGGGTGAAGAATAAAAAAAGAGGTGAAGAATCTAAAAAAGGAAGCGGCCTTCTCGTTTCAAGAAGCAGCTTGGGCTTTCGCGTTCGACCTTAAAAGGAAACTTCCGAATCCTGATCCGGCAACTGTCGCAACGTGGGACTCCTGCAACAACCTCGAGGCACCTCCCAATTCCTGAATTTTCCTAGTTAAGTTAGTTAAGTAGAGGTGTAGCTAGATTTAAAATTTCAAGAATTCCTAGAAATAAACTTAATATTATATGAGCTAAATCAGAGCTTTTCGTTCCATCAATCCTCCAATTTTTTCTGCCAAAATTAACGGGCAAGAACCCGGACTTTTTACAAAGAATTATTAAACTTAACTGCTTACGAAATAGTGAAAACAACAATAATTACTATATATGCCCTACATTTTGAGATATGCAGAGTACATAGTGTAGCCCGATGCTTCTTGACAGAACGATGATAATGAACGATAGTGCCCCATACAAAACAATCTATAGGTGTTAGATCGTGTTGTCTTGGTGGCTAATTGATAATTCCACCTCGCCCAATCCATAATTAAAAAGTCATTGTTAGCCAATCCTTAACATTCGTTCCAAGCTCATATACAGCGTACAGGGACTTCCTGTTTTATTGCCACAACACGATCACAATTTATGAAAAAAAGTTTCTTAGATGACTTTACATGTGCCACATGTGCGAATAATAGCTGTCCAATTTAGCTCTATTAATATATCTAATAAATATGTACACAAATATATAAATCCTAGTTAAAGTGTTGCATTTTGTATGGAAAAATTATACAACTACTTCACTATAGTGTAGTTATTTAGTTAATATCTGTATTGCCCCCTTGGATTTAATTTAATTTTATGATTTAATTTTATAAATTGTAATTCTTTTATATGCCAATGAGCAGAAAAATTTCTGTTTGTTTGAATCTGTTAAATAAGCTGCGACATATCGCAAGCACAAGAATAGGGCCTGTCTACCAATAGTTTACATTGTCTACCAAAAGTCTACACTGTCTACGTAAACTATTGGCTGTGCATTGTCTACCCCGGAGTGTAGACAATGCAAATCTACGCGTAAATGCCCATCACTGACTATAAGCCAAGCTTGAAAAACCGGAACCCTGATGTCCTTGAAAATAGTAACTTCCAACACCGTACCAAGAAACGTAGGGATAACATTAATGAGACTGTGTTTTATGGTAGCACTTCTTTTCTAGCCAATACCACCCTATCGTCATTGCAACATAACGAATATTCAAGGTAACAACAATATATAAACAAGGTTAGGGTTAAAATATTTTAATTAAATAAATGTCTAGTGGGTGAAATTTTAAGAGCGACCTAGTGACAGGACAAATGGTATTTATTTTTAATTGAAAACGCTGCAATTTTTTAGAGTTGAGTTATAACATCAAACGAATATGAATTAAAATGAAGAATGACCACTTAACTAAATTACACTGACTACCCTTCCACTACAGCACATTTTCGGTCAACCTAACGAAATAACCCTGCATAAATGCGGCTACGTTTAAGATGATGAATTGCCAGCATGAGCTGTCACATATGCCGTGTCCAAAGAACACTCTGAAATTATACGAGGATAAACTGATCCACAACATAAAAGAAGCTTCCTATTCCTGCTTGGCAAGTGCTGTATAGTTTGCATGAAACGTGCAACATCTTCTGTTTATTCCATTGAATATAAATATGTATGATCCAATACTTAGAAGCAAAGCAGCTTTGGTTTTCAGACGTCCCATATTTAATCTGATAATCGATTTTTCCATCCTGTCCTAGGGGCGAGAAATTATTAAATGAGGGTTTTCAATTCGCAGTGATTCAAACATCCATTTTGATTAGGGCAGTATACCCATCACAAGATTATACAAATCTTATAAGTGCGATATCTTTCACATGAAGGCCTTCCTCCACGTTTCATAACAATTGCACCCGATCAACGTCTGACTCTTATAAATCTCTGTCGGCCCATATATTCCAAAGCAATAACTCTAAAAACTACGCAGTAAGCATAATTCCGTGGTGTCGATGCAAATATGGTTATGCCAAGTGGCGGTTTTTGGTGTTTCGCCTGCCAAGAAATTTTTTACACTTGAGATTTGCTAAGTCGAAATTTATAGAGACTTTAAGGTAAATCGTGAAGCTATATTTTCGAGAATATGTGACGGCAGACTAAGTACAAGGTTTAATTATTGAAGTGTATAGATTTAAGTCAATACCAAGCAAGTCTTCTCTGGCGTGAAATCAGTAATGTGTTTTGATTAGGAGGATTTACGTTCAAGTGGAAAACAAGGGGATGGATATTTTACTCTTAATGCAAAAGTAATTTCACGCTGTCCCTTAAGAGGATTTGTACTGGAAATCGTAGTAATTAAGATTACAAGGAGTTAGGAATGTTAAAAAAACACATTTAAATTAACCTAAATTTTGTTTCTAAGTTAGTTTACATAAGTATTACGCACTTTCATATGCGCGAACTCCATCTTGGATAGGTTTTATGGATTTAAATTAGGTAGAATATCAAGTACCTGTTGGGCGGCAAGCGTAATTCCAGAATTAGGACTCACTTTACAAAAAAAAATCACAATAAAAATGAGTCGAAATAATTAGTTAGTAATAAGCTTCCACCTTAGTAATTTATCGTAAAGTGTCTTCTAATATAAAGGAGAATATTCACATGATTTAATTAAATAATGTAAGGAATATTATTAGAGAGGCAAAGCGGCGCATGATTAACAAAAAGGAATTAAAGAGAAACTCTAAGAAATGAAATAAGGAAAGAAAAGTGATTGCAGTTACTTCGCTCTCTAGCTACAATGCAATCCGGGACTAATATTAGCGTCCATTCTTTGGCCCTCGAATCATTCTCTGTTCTCATGTACGTTTTTAATTTCCATTCGTCCCAACCGCGACAACACGTTTCCAAAATGAATTATTTTTTTTTTGTTATAAAAATGCTACTTAACATTCATGGTGTTTATCAAAAATGTATGGAAATTGTGTGTGAACTAAACTTTGGAAAAATTTTCTCTTTTTTACGAATGTACCACGTGCTGATTTTGAGGTAATTAGCTAATTTTTGTACCTCTACTACTTATGTAACATGTGCTCCGGTTGCAGTAAGTTCAAAAGTGTTTTTTTTTTAATTCCGGCGGTAAAAAAGAAATAGATATAATGAGAATTGTTTGTCACGTTCCTTTTGAATGCAAATCGACAGCTTAGGAGAGGGGCGTGGGCTATGCTGGGATTACAACACCACCACCTGGAGTCCTACAAGCAAAGGGCGCCACATGGTTTTTAAGGCGGCTGAACCATGAAACCATTTATAGAGCAAACCCTGGATAATACGTTATAATATTTATTCGGGTGCTGATAATAAGAACTCAGGTATCATTAGCCGAATAGGAAGGAAAATATTTAAAGTATTGCAAAATGAAACAAAAAAAATCAAAAAAATTAAAATCTAATGGGAGTGGTCGCCGACCAGTTACCGTAAGAAGAACTTATCAATTGAATAATGGAATACTTATATTAGATAATCGCCCTCGGTGCTCCAGCCTCCTTGCACTTCTCGGAAAAATTATAGATATACGTACCTTCCATCCGCCACATTTCTCCCGTTTTCTCTATTGACCAGTCCCATTCACGGAATTATTATTTTTCAAATTGTTCTTCACCATTATCTCCTGCTATTTGCTTTCAGTTCCACTACTCCACTAATTTCCTTTTTTTTAATTCAACCTTTTTGTAACTACCAGTTCTTCCTTTCCCGACTCTTCTGCCTCAGTAACTCCCACCGGGAAGACCCCAAAAACGAGCCGTGCTCTTTCCTCCTTCATGGCCTTTCATACGTACGGCGTAAACGTACCCCACCCCGAAAGTTTAGGACTGTGAGTTTAATTTCTGTTGTGCGGCTAAATTCAAATTTTAAATTTAAATTTTCGGTTGCATTTTAATGTAAGCGGTATAGGCATTTTATGCCGCAGATCACCAGAAGTCTTCACTAAAATCTTTACCTTATCTTATCTTCGTATGTGCTAATTTTGCTTCAATGTTTATCATAGCATACTATTTTCACCTTTCGTGTCCTTGGTAACGAATTACTGGGCAAGAAATGCTTAGGATGCCACAAGAGGCCTTTCAATAATAGTTTTATAGATAGAATGCATCTTCAGCTAGAGACAACCTGGGACGGCGTCCACGACTAGCAAAACTTAGCAAATGAAGAAGACACAATAACGGGTTGGCGAGACCAAGTATTGGGTAATCTAATACCACGATTTATAATTACAGTAAGTCAAGGAAAAGATTACAATTTAAATGGATACTTAACTACTATTGATATAAATTCAACGTTTGAGTAATACTAAAATTAAAATGGTAAAAGCACACTACATAGGTAAAAATACAATATAAAATAATTTGTTGATTTGTCATCCTGCTATCGAAACGTCGTCCTCAAAAAAAACAGAAAGCGACCGATTTGGTCTCTTAAGCAAAAATCCGTAAAACATAAATAGGAAAGAGTAACGTCCTCGGCGTAACCATTTTATGGGTAATGCGGAAAGCCAAAACAAGTCAGGAAAATCCGTAACACGTAGTTGGAAAAAGTAATGTCCTTGGCGAAACCATCTTACGAGTAGTGCAAAACGGTGCCCGTCGGAAATATTGAGGCCTCTTTAGCATGATCCCAGATTATGGAGTCCGTATCACCTGCAAACAAAACATGTGCAGTATCACTTGTTCTGGACCGAGTAAACTTCCCTATTATCTCCTTTTGCTTTTGAGAACGTAAGATGTTGTATCAAATAATGAGTATACGGCTAGTATAATAGATAAATTAATCATCAAAAAACAAGAGATCATACTTAAAAATATTACTGCATTGTGTCCATTAGCAGATACTTATGATAAATATGTAAAACTACAATTTATGGGCAATATAAGAAATGCTATAGGTAAGATTATTGGCTTCTTTAATAAAAATACCTTTAAGAACAAAATTGAACGTGTGAGTGGAAGAACAGTAATATTCCAAAAACATCAATATTGCTCTTATATTATTATTCCGCTCAACGATAGACCTATATTTATACTACAAAATGGCTATCTCAACTTTTTTTGGTATTTTTGGAATCCACTCACACGTTCAATTGTAAATTGAAAAAAGAAACATTTTGGATAATTCAATCGTATATGAGATCAATTCAGTATACATAGTGTATACATACAGTAGTGTGGTCGTATTTATAGCTGTTTCGCGAGTGCGCCTATTACTTGCTGTGGCGTCACCAAGTCACCTAGCCAAGGGGAAGGGCTTTTCTATGGCCTATCAAATTAGTGCACAGCTGCGGTAAGTCCTCCTTGCATTTTTTGCTCCTCACTCGATTTTTGTCGGGTGAAAACACCTAGCGGCACCTCCTCACTTGAGTGTTGTAAAGGTCTGGCGCCTAGGCATAACACTAGCGCCGGGCTTTTGTTTGCATTCTGTCTGTTCGCTCTGCTAGTCGGTAACCGTTAATTTCAAGTGCACACTTTGTTTAAATTTCAGCTGCGACCTTGCGAAATTTAATTTTAATGTTGGCAACATTCGTCGGCTGAGAATGACTTACTTCTCAGATAATGGATTATGTGCTTAGGGGTGAAACCAATTTGGATGCTGATTCTAATCAGTTTATGGTACCTGGTTATCACTTAGTGCCTCTTTTCTCAAAGGGGGATCGCAGTTTATATTAGAAATGATGTGCCACTTACCGTTCTAAATAAATATTCTTCGAATAATCCTGAGTTTTCGTACTTCTGCATTAGATTTAAACTCCACAGGCACACAATTAACTTCTGCTTTTTATATCGCAGCTCTAATTCGCCTAACGCCGATACTGTCTGCTTCGTGGATAAACTATCAGACGTCATCGACAAATTATTATTAAATAATCCTTCCTCTGAAATCGCGGGTGATTTCAATGTACATAATATTCAATGGCTCAGGTATTCTTCTACCACAAGTCTGGTGGGCAGCCACGTCGAACTATTCAGTGAATCCTACAATCTACAACAACTGGTGAAATCTCCCACACGCACGTCCCGAAAAGTACTCTGTTAGTGTTACCTCCTCTCTTGACAACTCCGATCGTTGCCTCATATCGGCTCAATTTTCCATCTCATCCTTGAAACCGTCTAATCCGTCTTCCACCAAAAGATTAGTATGGCATTTTAACCGAGCCGATTGGTCTGGGCTTAATATATTTTTCAAGGAAATTAAGTGGGCTGACTGTTTTGCCTCTAAAAATGTTGAGTACTGCTGTGAAGCAATAACTAATATTATATGGTTCGGCATGTACACCTTCATCCCTCATAGCTACAAAAATCTTAAGCCAAACAAGAACTCGTGGTTTACAGGGGTTTGTAGGACTGCTATGAGCATCAAGAAAGCGGAGATTTGATGACGTTCCTCACCCAGCGTTGGCATCATTGCCTCCATTGCTTCGGTGAGCCGGGGGTTTTTGCGTTTACATCTCGAAAGCCTTTGACAGAGTCTAGCACTCTGCCCTTTTATCTAAACTTGCAGCATTTGGTCTAGACCCTTCTATCCTTACTTGAATTGGTAGTTTCCTTTCTGACCGTTCCATCAGTTTACTATGGACGGTTTACAGCATTAAACCCGGCGTGCTCCAGGGCTCTGTATTATCCTCCACTCTCTTTTCACTCTTCATTAATGATCTCTTATCTCTTACCTTCAATCCAATCCATGCATAGTTTTATTGATGACAGCGCCTTTGATTTCGCGTACTTTTTTAAATCAGTGGCTGACTCTCGCGGAACTATTACTGACACCAATCGAGCACGCATGACTGGACCACTTAATGATGACATCACCGAAATTCTCGTCTGGAGCAGGGCGAACCGTGTCGAGTTTAATGCATCCAAAACCCAAAGCTGTCTGATTTCCTTTAAAAAATCCCCAAACCTCCTCTTCCTGTTTTCATCAATGGGGTGAGTATTTCTAACTCTCC
>QYTT01091473.1:0-11832 GCA_006980735.1 Dasypogon diadema
GGATCAACATGGAATGAATGAAAACTTTTTGAACTTTTCCCGTTTTTTGCTAAAGTTTTACTGCTTCCATAGGGCTTCTCCAGGAAAGGCCTGACCACATTTCCCGCTGGGAATGGCAAGGAAAGTTCTATCTGAAGAAGATTTGGAAGCATTCCTTTTTATGGAGAATTCTGATTTGGATGATGAAGATGATGATGATAATGAGGATGAAAATGTCGACGTTCCTTTGTAGAAACCACTTACTCCTTCTGCATATGTCAAGAAAAATCATGTAGAGCTTTTCGATGTAGTTACGACAGGAAATGCAGTTGTTTGTGGCCTTGAAACAATAGATGATCCTCCTAATTCAGCAGCAAATCTCTTGACTGATAACCCATTAATTTCAATGGACTCAGCTTGTGTTGACTTTATTGACCGGAGTAAAAAATATTCAGTAACTGAGAAAGTGAATATAAGTTATAGGAGATGGAACTTTGTTACTGATGCAATATATTTCGATTCTGCATCACATATGGAAAGTCGAAACAATTTTTATAGAAATGATGTATTGACTCCACTGGATTTTTTTTAAATATGGTCCAAAGAAACCTTTCGAAGAAATAGAAATGGCCACATTAACAAATGTATATGTTGAGCAACCTGGTCTAAGTCCAAAAGCTATCAAACAAACTAACACCGACAAAATAATGAAATTTGTGGGAATGCATATCCTTATGGGTACCATGAGATTTGCTCAATTAAAAATGTATTTGAGTAGAAGGCGCAAAATTGAGTCAATTGCAAGTATTATGTTTTTGGAACGTTTTTTTTTAAACTTCGTACAAACATTCATCTAATAAATAACCTCGACATTCCATAAACTAATAAGTAAGGCCGCTAAAGGTGGGTTCAGACCAAAGCAAACGATAGCGAACGAACGAACGAATTTGGCCGGTGTGTACTTCAGCGCAAAGCGAACGAATGAACTTGTAGCATATGCCAGCAAATGTTTGCACTTTCGTTCGTTCGTTCGCTCGTTAATTTCCATTGAAGGAATTTGTTTTGGTATGGTCGGTTTTTAAATTTTAGCAAATTCAGGAAAAGAAAGCAAACGAATTTTTACAGTATGTAGGTTATCTCAAAGCAAACGAAGACGTTTGTAATCGTTGTTCAACGTTTGCAACAGCTTGAAATTTTGTGAAAGTATTACCCAAAAGTGGACGGAATTTTCTTTTTTTGTTACTGTTGTAAAAATGAAAAATAAACCATTTTGAGTGAACTCATAGAAAATAAGAAGAAGAAGACGCTGTTGGGTAACAGAAGCTTTTAAAAATAGAAATCTTCATAGCTTAACTCAGCACAATTCTTAAATTTCTGCAGAATATCCAACGCAGATTTTGAATTTTTTAGTTGATTTCACCCAAAATAACAAAGCAAGACATAAATTATAGAGACAGTATTCCTGTAAAAGAAAGATTGGCTATAACTCTACAGTTTTTAGCCTATACCGCACTGTTTTTTATCAACACATTCGTTTGAGCTACCCATCGGCGACGGAATTTCAGCAAACGCTTACACATTTGATTGTACCCGTTAAAAACACGTCCAGATATAAAGAAATTCTTTCGGTACCCGTAAGCAAAGGATGGAGCGAATTTGCAAGCATTTGCTAGTAACTTCGAACCCGAGCGAAAGCTTCAAACTCTTTCGTTCGCCTTTTGTCTTCTGTACACACCGAAAAAATTCGTCCGTTCGTTTGCTTTGATATTTGCTCTACTTCAATGTGCGCCCACACTAAAAATTTAACTAAGCACATGTGGCCAAACGTTCGTTCGGTACCATTTGCTTTGGTCCGGACCCACCTTGATAGAATCTATTCGGAATCGCTGTCGAGAAATTCCTGTGGAAGAAGTAGTATCTGTTGATGAACAAATAATAAAAATCAAAACGATTAACACAGCCAGGACATACATACGTACCTTATTTTTCGATAACTTATTTGAAATTCTAAAAGAGAAGCAAATCAATGCTGCTGGTACTATCAGAGTTGACCGGTTCAATAAGCCAATGTTCATGTTGTCAGCCATGACATGACATGAAAAAACAAGGCCCTGGTTCAACTGATGAACTTGTAAGCAGAGATGGGAAGATAACATTGGTGAAATGGGCCTCAATTCCGACTCAGTAAAGTGAAACCGTGAAAAAAAGTTTTCATTTGATTTTCATAACAGTCTTTTCATTTTTTCACTTCACTTTTGTCAGCATTGCGATTCCAATTCGCCTAATGAAAAAGTTGGATGAAAACGTGAGCTGACTGGAAGTTTTTCATTGACACTGGAATTTTGGTTGTCAAACATTTAGATTACATTTAGATATATTTATCAGTAAAGAAGAGAAAAAGTGCTTGAATTGTAAAATAATGAATTCCTTTATAATTAATATTATTTTGAGAGATGTGCAGGAGGAAGTTGAAAAGTGAGAATTTTATAAATGCGTTTTTGAAAATTTAATTATGATTTCCATTTGTCTGCATTCTCATTTTAGGATTGAAATGAGAAGACACAGAAGAAATTTAAGAGATGCTATGAACCCTTTCGAATCCTTGTCAACGAATGAGTTCACTGCCTCCTATCGTTTGCCGAAGCATTTATGCGAAGATTTAATTGATGAAATGATTCCATTAACACTGATGAGACTCTTTCAGAAGGACGTAGAGTCCGAGCTGCAGTTGTCCAGGATTACTTCACGAATTGATTTTTTGCGACGTAATTCTTTCTACTTTTATTAAGAGCGCATTCTTTTGTATTTTAGTATTTTTATACAATAAACAGATAAAATATCTGTTAGTACTATTTTTATTTAGTACTTTCTTTCTCAATGTAGTTTAAAACGCCGCTATTGATAGGTACATTTTTTGTATATATTGAATAAAACTCAAAATTTAAAATTTAAAATAATTTATTTGGGAGTAATATTTTTTAAGATCTCACTTAAAATTTCATTATTTTTTTCCTCCAAAAAATTCAGCAGAGCTTCTTTCTGCTCCTCTGTTGCTCTTCTGCCACGTGTACTTTTTTCAGTTTCCATTATTGCACAAAAATCAAAATTAAATTGTCCTTCTTTTACTCAATTCTTAAACTTTTCACTTTTTCACTGCGATATCCACTGGTGTAAACTTTCTCGTCAAATGAAGAACTTTTGACATGTGTTTTCACGTTTTCACCGAAACGTGATAAACGTTTTTCACTAGATTTTTCACTGAGTCGGAATTGAGGCCATGGAGTGACAATAAGTCTGTACATCTGGCTTCCAACTTTGTCAGTGTTAGCAGTAAAGTTATTGTGAATAGAGGGGATAAAACGAAAAAGAAATATAGGGAGTTGCCGCGACCAGAAATTGTAGAACTCTATAATAGATCTAGATCAGATGATTTCGTACTACCAGATCTTCTTAAAATCTCGGAAACGGTTGTTACGAATCATTTTCCATTTTATAAATATGGCTATCGTATGTAGCTGGGTAGAAAATAAGTGGCAGTGTGAACGACATAAAACAAACACAATGAGGCTCCTTGATTCACTTTTGCCTGGTGTACTTAGGGATCATTTAATAGTTAAATGACCTCTCCTACAACCCCTTAACGGGATCGTGACATATAACCAGTAACCCTGTATATAAAATTTCATAACACCAGTGTTTCTTAACTTTCAAGTACGGAATTTCAATAATAAACGCTAGTCGGGCTGGTTGATATGCATCTCGGCATGGTGGACATGCGTTCGATTGCCGGAAAGGGCACTGATTTGATTTGGGTACCAGTGGTTGAGGCAATTCTACTAATGAAAATTGTACTTGTCAAGGCATTGGGATGTTACACAGTAAAATTTCATGTCAAACTTTTGGATAAGTTGTAACATTTGGCAGGTTATAATTTTTAACCTATTCTTCCCCAAAAATTCCCTTCCGCCTAAACTGCACTGCTTCCTATGATCATCCTCTAAGCTCAGGCAATACCTTAGAAAAATAGTTATTAGGCATCTTAGTATTAAATACTTACTAAGCAGACTGTATATATGTAGGTAATAGTATATGAAGATGGTTTATATAAGTGCGACCCTTAGTGGTTCACATTAAGAACTTCTCGGTATAATTGTTAAACACGATAGAATAAATAGACAATAGTAATTTTGACATTTTTTTTTATATTGCTTTCCTTATTTTTTAGAACTAAGTCGTTTGATTTATAATTTTTTGTTTCCCACGTCCACTCCCTCCTGGCCTCTTCCACATGCATCAGCTGGTGCCGGAACGGAGCGACAGTCGCAATAGTTTTCCATAAATTTCAAAATTAGTCAGTTCCTATTCTGTGTTATTACAGTTCAGGAAAAATACTCCTCTGGAATATCAAAAAATCAGTACTCGTAGTTCAGTACCGACAATTATTATTATACGGGGAGCTTTCGGAGATTTCAAGTTTTGTGAATGTATTAAAAGTTTATTTTTAATTTTAAAGGAGAATCTATTCTGTACAAAGTGCAGTACATTTGAGGTTGTGAGAAGCCCAGGGGTACAAGTGACATAATTGAAAAAATGAGGTAAGTGCAGAAATTAGTGTGAAGGCCGGATTTATAGGACACGGATGGGATGCTTAATTAAAACCACAAACCACTGACGTTAACTGGTGTATTTCACGCACTTTCCTGATTTCACTCGGTACACTTTTTGGAGGCTTACTTTCTACAGGTACACTTTCTAACTCTTGTACACTTTCCCTGTTTAATTCCTCCTCTTATGACTTTAATAACTAAACTGCTTCCTTTAACTCTATTCCCAAAATATTAGTTCACGCGGCGGTTACTTCGAAACTCCTCGATTCCCTAATTGCCATCGATCTCGCTGCCTGTACCTTTTTTACATGTCAGCAATTGTCGCTAAGCACGCTTTCACATTTTTGCTGATCGAATATTGCAAATTGCAATTTCAGTTTATTTATTTGTCGTGAACCTATTGGTTTTTGCACGATCCAATCTTTTACTTTCATTAAATATTGCAGTTAGTTACTTTTTGCAATATCCGGTCAGCTCTTTAAATTTTATGCCAGCATTTTTGCTTTTCTGAGACGTATCTGAGGACGAACACCCAAGATCTCTAGAACAGCACACAAAAGAAGCGGATTCTCGTTATGAGACATTAACAAAAAGAAAAGATATAGACGAGGTATTGAAAGCATTCCACTCAAATCCTTTAGGCGGACATCAGGTTATCGCCAAGACATATTTCAGAATTCGTCGACAATATAGGTGGAAAAACATGCTAAGAGATATAGTTACATTTATAAAAAAAAGCCTGCTCTCTGTGCCAAAAAAATAAGCACAGCCCCCAAACCAGAATGCCTATGATAATCACAGATACCGCGGAAAAGCCTTTCGAAAAGGTATACCTTGACATAGTCGGACCACTTCCAGTAACTAACCATGGAAATAAGTATATATTGACATTCGAGGACGATCTGACGAGGTTTATGGATTGCTATGCTCTCCCGGACTGCGAAGCAGCAACTGTACCCAAGACGTTTTATGAAGAATAATAACACATTATAGAATACCTAAGAAGCTTGTAACAGATCAAGGAGCAAATTTTTTAAGCGACTTATTTAAACGATTGGGCAAATTTTTGCGAATACATAAAATGAACACAACTGCATACCATCCGCAGTCAAATGGAGCTCTGGAAAGAACACACCGCCCACTAGCAGAGTACTTACGAAATTTCATTTATGAAAATCCACAAGCTTGGGACGAATGGTTAAGGGAGGCCGTTTACGTGCATAATAACACTAAACACTCGTCTACGCGTTTAACACCAATGGATTGGTTTTTGGGTTCACAGCACACCTACCAACAAATCTAAAACGGATTTGCATTATCCGGTCAGCTCTTTAAATTTTGCGCCAGCATTTTTGCGTTTCTTGGCATATCTTACATGGGTATCTAACATATGTAAAATTATTGCGGTCAAGAAATGATAAAACACTACCTCAAAATGATATATAATCAATATTTCCATAATATGTATCTCCTGGAATTAATTATCCAATCTAAACTTTAAACGTGCTTTTCTGAAAAATAATTTTTTGTCATTTGTACCCCTTGGTCTCTGACCCCATCATTTCTAAATTTTGTGATTGGTTAACATGAGGTCGAGGAGGTTGAGCATATTGCCAAATTTAAAGTTTAAATGAAAACCTCGACAACACAGAAATGTAAACTAGACGATTGGGTGCGCAGAACAGTAGAAATTTTTGGTGTCAGGAACTTTAACATGAGCTATACGTAGACTTTTTCTAACTAGTGTATATGTATACTACGATACATATTATTCTTGTGCAATATGCATTATGGAGTTGTCTTTTGAGCCTAGCCAAAAAGGTAGGTTTTTACATTAAAAAAAAAATTTAAGATATTGCCTAAGCTCAGGGGACAACCCTATGATGCACACAGCACAGCTTGGGCGGAGGGAAATTGGGGAAGTGGAAAATTGGGAAGTTAACCTGACAAATGTTGCAAGTGAGCCGCAATTTTATTTGCATGAAATTTCTGTGCAACATCCCAGGGGCTTCGCAAGTACAATCTCGACAGTAGATATTGCCTCAACCTCTGGTACCCATATATATCGCCGCGGCCTGTAGAGGATTTGATCTCACTCTTGCAGAGGAGAAAATCTGCAGACGTGCGCCTCAACCCACTCGGCTCTTTTTTAAAATAAAAGAGATATTTGTATTTTTTATGGTTTCTCTGAGAAATCGAGCCAGTGTGAGATGGTAAGTGAATTATTATTATTCTGAGTAATATATATTTCTTTAAACTTTATAAGTTCTTTTTTATTTCAAATTTGAATGCATATCTTCTTCACGTATTCTCTGATTTCAGATACCAGAGAGACAGCTTTTGTGAATGCAATCACCGCGGCTGGGGTGACGTACTCAGTGACAAGGGCATGTGCAATGGGTAAATTAGTTGAATGTTCCTGCGATAAGAATCATCCACGACGTAGCAGTAAAAAGAATCCTATTGAGGTTTTAGAAAGTCAAGCTAATGCTAGTAGACGAAATACGAGCAGGACTCCATCGAGCACTGGCGGACAACGAAAGAGAGGAAGCAGAAATGGACGAACAAAAAAATTTCTCAAAAATTTGGCGTTCCCTGATGGTGACTGGGAATGGGGAGGCTGTGGTGACAACGTTAATTTCGGTTTCCGAAAATCTAAAGATTTTCTAGATGCCAAGTACAAGAAAAGGAGTGATATCCGTACACTGGTTAAACTCCATAACAACAATGCAGGACGATTGGTAAGTGTAAAATAAAAACAACGGACAGGCAAGCAGAGCCGATGAATGTTCATTAAATGAGTAATTCTAAAAGAAATCCTGGCAGGATAATACTGGGAAATTTTAGGGAAATACTACCAACTTAGGAACATTAAATTTGCCTAACCCTCTGGGCTTTAGTTGTTGTGATCTGATAGAAAAATTGTTCTCCAATTCCAGGCCGTTCGTGATTTTATGCGTCTGGAGTGTAAGTGCCATGGATTATCTGGATCTTGTACCCTGAAAACGTGCTGGCTGAAAATGCCTTCATTTCGTGAAGTTGGAATGCGCCTTAAGGAACGTTTTGATGGTGCGGCCAAAGTTATTGCGCGGAATGACGGAACCAGCTTTATGCCTGAAGGTCCGACCATAAAACCTCCCTCCAAGCACGATTTGGTGTACACCGATGAATCGCCGGACTTTTGCCGCATGAACCATAAAACCGGATCATTGGGTACTGTGGGCCGAGAATGCAATGCCACCTCCCCGGGTGTTGATGGCTGCGACCTATTGTGTTGCAATCGAGGATATGATAATCGAATAATTAAAGAGAAAGTCAACTGCAAGTGCGTTTTCAAGTGGTGTTGTGAGGTGACCTGCAGCACCTGCATCGAACGACGTGAGGTCAACACGTGCAGATGAGAATTACTGTTGCCCTACATTCGAACTTAGAAACGTGACAAATTATTTTGGTGATATTTAGTTAAATAACTGACCCTCTTAGCTTGTTATAGTGTCATCGCTTCCTGCTAATAAAATATGCTTTAATTTGTGCTTACTGTCGATATTTTAATGGAATATTCGTTGAAATTTTACACTTAATTCCAAAGACTGAATGATCATGCGAAGTAAGTTTTGGGAGGAGCGCTATTAATTTAATTCTATTTGTTAACTGCGTATTTTAGATTTATATGTACATATGACTAAATAAATTATTTTGCTTAAATTGTGATGATTCTCTAAATTTATGTGTTTTGGTATCTTAACCGACAGGATTCACTTGTGTGGCGGATTTTCAGACTTTGAATAATTTTGCTTTGTATTTTAATACGTAGGGTAAAGAAATTTATTACATTTATTTATGTATCTCATAGGAAAATCTACGAATTTTACCAAGAGTTCTTAAAAGCTAGACCAGAGCAGAAAACAGGAAGTTGGATGAAGTTCCAAGGAAGTTCCATCAATGCGGTACAGAAAGGTGGTAAGAGATCAACTGAACCCACCACCATTTAAAAATTTGCTAACTCAATCTTCATTACTGTCACTTCGTTGCTTTGCGGAGGAAAGTTGGATATAGCCGTTGGAAAGTCTGAACAAAGGGGTTAGAAGAGAAATTACCTAAGTCATGGGAAATAATGGGTTGCGGGCAAGAAAAGACTATAAGGCGAAAGAAATATAGCTGAACACATTTTGCTTAATTAGCCGCGGCTCAAGAAGGATTCTCGAAATTTCACTGTTGCGCTAGGTCTTGTCTCGATGATGGAAGGGATAAGACGGCTCGTTGCTCGGGTGTCACGCGAAGGAATAAACCTACATGGAATCAGATCAGAGATTTCGTTAGAACAATAACAAGTAAAGTATTGATAGAAGAGAGTTAGACATGCGAAATTACATCGGTACTCCAGGGAATCAATTTTGAAAATAATCGCCTTATCGTTGGCGAGCTTAAAAACTTTTTTGGACCTTGCATAATGCGCAAAATCCAGTACATCCTGCCCCTGCATAAATATGCGAATTGAATTCAAGGCTGGGTCTGATATGAGCCTTGTATATGAGCGCCAGACCATTGCATGCATTCTTTGCAATACTAAATTTGTGATGCGTCCAACAAAGATTGTTCGATACCTGAATCCCTAAAATGTTCAAGTTAAGAGAATTTGAAATACCCACCCCATTGGCAAAGAGAAGAGGAGGAAGTTTAGGGATTTTTTTAGGGAAATCAGGCAGATTTAGGTTTTGGATGCATTAAACTCGACACGATTCGCCCTGCTCCAGGCGAGGATTGTGGTAATCTCGTCATTAAGTGATGCCATGGGTTCGCAGTGGTACCCCGTTGACACTGCCTGCGGTGCTGATTTGGGTATTACGGCTTTTCCCAGATTTTGACCGTATACTACGTCACTCTCTTTAAACTTGATGTAAAGTTCCTCCTCATCGATCCTTCAATTACTAAAGCGTTTTAGATATAGCAGTACTTTTTCCAGTATTTTCATATACCAAGTGATATAAAATCCACCACGTTATTATGGTTACCCTTTTTGTATATTGCAGAAAAATCTATCTATTCTACCCGTAGGGTTTTAAGTGGTGGTTTTTAAAGACTTTAAAGTGACTCCCTTCTACTTATGGTCTAAATTGTTCAATAGACCTTCTAATTCCATTTCCCAGAGAAATAAATTCAAATCTAGACGAAACCCATAATTAAAATTTTGAGTTAGTAAAACTCGAATAATATTCTCCACACTTTGAAATTTGCATAACAATTTACATTTTTTCACGTTGATACCGTGAAAAACAACTCTATCAGGTTACGCCGGGGCCGTAGCGATCGTGGAAAGCTCTAACTACGGTTCCCATTTCTTCCCAGTGCAAAAAAACTGTGCACGCCCCTCGAGCCCAAATTAATTGAGAAAGTGGTACTCTCAAAAGTGTGAACTTGGTGTTTAATTTACTTTAAAAAGGAAAATAAATCTATTAATAAAATTTTTATCTCAAATTTGGTTGTTTTGTGTATCGTTGATCACCCACCCACGATCACCAGGGGCCAGACAGCAGCCGGCAGGGGAATTCAGCAGTTTTTTCATCTCCATCGATGAAGTTCTGTTAGTAAAATAGTAAAAGCTTTAAAATTCTCGATCCTACGAACCTAGATATAAAAAGGCGTTTAAAACGAAGCCGATTACTTGGCAAGGCAGCTCTATCCTAGTAAACCCGGAGCTTCTTGGCCAATTTAGTTAAGTTACCTCCAAAGCTCAGGGTTATAGATTTTTTGCTACCTCTGCCCCAGGTAAACAAGCGGCTAACTCCCAAATAAAGTGCAAAAAGGCAAAATCAGTGGAATTTTGTGGGCTTCATCCTACGTCCTAGAATAAAGCGCCACCGAAGTAAATGGGAGAAACAGAACCAGTTCTTCCGCTGCCGCAACAATCAAGATAGGATCAACTATAGGCGCTTAGTTCACGTCAAGCGCTTTACTTGACAACGTATCTCAAGTTGTAACGTCGTTGCAATTTTGTGGGTTTCGTCCCTGCTCGAAACCAAATGTAGATGACCGATAACTGATAACGCTTGGAAGGACATGTGCCCATCGCCTACATCGCGATTGATAGCACCAGACCAGACAACCGGACAGCTCAAAGGACAACACGTCCGCACCTTAAATGCCGCAGAGCCACGCGGCCTGCAAGAAAACTCCGACGCAACACCTAACCCCAACAAACAAGGGACTTAAATACGCCGGACGCTTCCAAGGATAATCTTCCCCGGCCAACACCAGGACGTCAGCTAAGAAGCGGGTCCTCAAAAGAGCCAAGTAAGCTTAAATAATTATTTAGAAAATTTATTTAATAAAGCACAAGAATCTAAGGAAGTGTCTTTAAACCAGTACGACGCACTTGAAAAACGTGTAGACAAAACCCGCCAGGAAAGTGTCGAAAAAATACAAAGTTTTAAGAACAAGGCAGTAAAGTTCAAAGAAGAACTCCTAAACTTCGATATTTTCTCGCACTCCTTAGCCATAGCATATAATCCAGTGTTAAATTGAAGTTCAAAAGAAAACACAAGTGTGACCTTAGATTTATTAGTGAAAGAGAAAAAAGTGGTGGAGGGCCATCCGCGGGTGAAATAGTGCTAAATTGGTTAAGCGATTCTTTGCTTGAGTCCAGCCTCGAGGAAGGTTTAAGTCCCCATTCCGATTTCAAAGCGCCCAATAAAATTTTCATTATAGTAAATTAGTGGCACAAGTGGCGCCTTTATTTTCTGGTGCGTTCAGCTCACAGTTGAGTCTAGAGCTCCAAATCTTTATTGAGTGCTGTAAACAAGTGGACCGTTGCTTGAACAGCGATGAAAAGTCAGCTCTTATTTAGCTTACACGTCTTCGAGGAGCAGCCTATCAGTTGGTCACCATCTCAACTTGATCCGCTCTAGCGGAGAACACCTAAGTGCTAAAAAAGAGTTCATTCGACCCTATGATACAAAAGACCTTAGACACTTGCACCTCCTTTTTCAGGTGCCCTGTCGAATTTCGGACAACTCCCTTTTACAGGTATTCAGCAGGCTATTCGTAAAACCCTCTTCTTGAGTCCTTCCTAGCTATATAGGTAACCAGATAAGGAAGCCCAGACAAAACGGGAACAAACAACATATAGCCTCTTTCCCTAAAAACTTCACAAACATCTCAGCCATTGCAGCAATTTGCAGTTATTGCTGATAATGATAATGATAGTCACACACACGATGAGACAATGAGACGAGAAAAAACGTGCCAT
>QYTT01091473.1:11895-25702 GCA_006980735.1 Dasypogon diadema
CCGCTCTAGCGGAGAACACCTAAGTGCTAAAAAAGAGTTCATTCGACCCTATGATACAAAAGACCTTAGACACTTGCACCTCCTTTTTCAGGTGCCCTGTCGAATTTCGGACAACTCCCTTTTACAGGTATTCAGCAGGCTATTCGTAAAACCATCTTCTCGAGATTGAGTCCTTCCTAGCTATAGGCAGTGCAAACTATCCAACACAGGAGTTACATCTAACTAATCTATTTCAGCCGACAAGCGGTTATTATTTACAGGTCACTCCAAACCCTTCCGGATATCCTAATCCCATTTACTCCTCCCTTAATTTACAACCAACTATAGGTAACCAGATAAGGAAGCCCAGACAAAACGGGAACAAACAACATATAGCCTCTTTCCCTAAAAACTTCACAAACATCTCAGCCATTGCAGCAATTTGCAGTTATTGCTGATAATGATAATGATAGTCACACACACGATGAGACAATGAGACGAGAAAAAACGTGCCATTCCATCAAGTCAATTAATCCCTACAGCGGAGCCAGGATACAAATGGCCCCAGAGTCTACAACGTAGGACTCAAATATGGCTTCTTTGGCCTAAAAAAGTAGTTCAGTACACATTTGCCATTAAAAACAGAGGTGGGGAACGAAAATACAGGCAGTAGGCGTTATCCTCAGCCGTCCGAATCCAGTGTCCCTATAGCCGAACTAAAAACAGGAAGAAACTTACTCTTCAAACTCCAATTGGCATCGGAAAGACGCTAGGTCACTGCCAGGGAAATTTCAATTTAAAAAAAGGAATTCCCTGCGACTTTCAAGTTCTCAGAAACTTACCTGGCCTTTCCTCTCTTAGGACTCTTAGGAAATGTTTCCTATCTAAATATTGTAATGTTGAGGGACCCGGCACGTTGTAAAGTTTTCTCACACGGAAATAATTTCGGAAGAGTTTTTTGTAATATTAGCCTTCGAGGTGGATGAACTATGTTCCCAACTTAGAGACGATGCAGAAGCACTTACAGAAATTGCAAAACTAATTGCAGTGTCCTCATGGAACCTTGGCTGATATAGATCAGACCGGCGAAATAGGCAACATAAAATGAACTTAATTGAATCAGTATGCATGCCTCCGCGTTCCCAAATTGTAGCGGGAATGCCGCTACGATTACCGAAAGAAATCCTCTGTCTATCCCAGAAGATAGCCAATGGAATCCTCCTAGCGAACGGCCAGCACGTACGACATATATTCCCGGGCTGCGAAGATCCGACCGACCCCCTAAATAACCCACGTCTCGCTAGAACTCAATCTAAACTACACTTTTAGTAAGGAAGAAAAGTCTTCGATATCTCAACTTTGCTTCGAGTATAACGATATCTTCTTTCTAAAAGGTGAAAAATTTACTCACACAGACGGTATTACTCACAATAGCCCGCTGGCGTAACATCAAGCACCCGCAAACCAAAAGATGCATCGGTTACCAGAAACCAAACTTGAGGTCATAAACAACTAAACAACTAAAGGATATGTTGGAAAATGACGTAGTACAACCATCCTTGCAATTCACCTCTCCTTGTGGTCCACAAGAAGGCGGTTTAGGACGGTGAATGAAGTGAGTCTCTCGTCGATTTCCGCAAGTTAAACGAGAAAATAATCGGCGACGCTTTCGAAGACATCTTAGACCAACTCGGTTATCCCAGGTATTTCACTACCCTCGATTTAGCCAACAGTTATCACCAGGAGCTCGTTGATCCTGCAGATCGGCACAAAACTACTCCCAGTATTAACTACGGGCACTACGAGTTTAAACGTATGCCTTTGAGCTCAAACGAACCGTTCTACTTTCGAACGTCTTATAAACTTCATTCTAATTGGACTGCAAGGCTTGGAAGATTTTTCTATCTATGTCATAGTCATCTATGTGAAAAATCTAGAAGACCACAACATAAAGCTCCCAAAGGTCTTCGACCGACTTAGAGAAAGTAATCTCAAACTTCAGCCGGAGAAATGTCAGCCTTTACGAAGAGTTGTCCACCTGGGACACAAATACTTTGGTGAAGGAGCTCTCCCAAATCCAAGTAAAATGGCCTGCGTCCAAAACTTCTCGGTACCCCGTACCTTAGGTAAGTCCAATCATTTCTAGGCCCTGCCAATTACTATCGAAAATTCATTCCCCAGTTTTCCAAAATTTTTCGTCCAATGAAAAATTTGCTCCAAAGGGTATAAACGGGTATTTATGGAAAGCTAAAGGGAAGGAATATAAAAATAAAAACTTAAAAAACAAAGGGTATTACGAATTACTAAATTTTTACAAGAAATATGATCCCGATATGCTACTCGAGAAATAATTGCGCGAAAAGCCCAATCTTTGAGAGGATCATTTCGAAAGGAAATTAAAAATATTGAAATGAACCAATATTGTGGTATTTTGAGTTATTATCTTTTACTGCTGATCAAGAAGAAGGCATTGCTAACATAGAGGGATCTCTTTCCGTTCAATGAATTAGCAGTGAACGAAAATTTTGACCTTGGAAATATGGATGATGGAATTGAAGATGTAAGTAAAGCAATTTTATTTTGTGCTTTTGTTTTATTATTTATTTATGCAAATAATGAGTTATTGATATGTAACATTTATTATTCAATCTTTTCCATATCTTATCATATCACTTTGCCAAAAAACACGTCCCTTATTCAAAAAGTAGGTAATCCTTTTTTGTAATGGGTGTGGAACCACGCAGATCCCATGAACTTAGGCCACCATTAGGCCCATTGTTCCTCCACCCGAGGAGTTCAGAAGGCGGGACAAATGTTGTCAGTAATTCAACCACCCGGTTGACTTTGTGAAAGCCAGTATACAGTCCCACCTCCTTTCGACTGCCTAATGCTTTTCATCGAGAGTGACGGACAATGGCACATAAAGTGTCACTGTCTCTGCTTCCTCCCCGAAATCCCTGCAGTCGGGATCGCCTAAGCGACCGATCCTATGTCCCGTCAAGACAGAAACCAGTAACCTTAGTGATGGTTTATTTAATCTAAGAAGTTTGAATGTGGAGCAGGCGTTCGGAGGGCCCCACAGTTCCTTGGTCGTACCGCCAAGTGGGGTCACATCTCACATCGATTTTGGTTGTTTGCCTAGTTTGCAATACACCCTCGTCGAGGAGGGTGGGGAATCAGAGGCGGCCCCCTCCCGCACCAACTCATCCGCCTTCTCGTTGCCGTAGAAGTCACTGCGGCCCGGCACAGGTCGTTAAGGACCCGTTCACAGTCCCTTACCAGCTTGGATGTGACAAAGCGTTTCATCAGGGCCTCAATGGCCGCCTGACTGTCTGTGAATATCGCACTGGTGTTTGACCATCAGAAAAACTAGTTCTTAAGTTATGTTACAATAAAGTTATTTTGCTGATATCAACCCAAAAGCATTTTCTACAATGTTACGAGTCCGTGAAATGCTACAATTAGATGTTTTCTTTTCGTAATCCAATACGGCTTGCGAAAATGGTTTATCCTAAAGGAAAGGCTTCATCGCCAATCAAATTCAAATTTTCTTCTGTTTCATCATTACTCGGGAAGTCCATACTATTACTTGGCAACATGTCATGAAGTTTTGTATATACAAATACCCTGCCATCTGAGAGTCTTCCATTTTTACCGATATCTATATATATAAACTAATAATCAGCATTTACTAGTGCCATCAATACAATACTGTAGAAATTTTTGTAGTTATAGAATGATTCTTCAGTTTTTGCGGGTTCAGTAACTCGAATATGCTCTCCGTCTAAAGCACCGCCGCAATTAGGCATTTGACATTTGTGCTTGAATTTCTCTTCTACACTTTGCCATTAATCTTTTGATGCCTGTAACTGAAAATCAAATTATATTTATTGACTTCAGATAACTGAAATTGACAAAAAATAAATCTATTAAAAGAAACAAGATAGAAAATGAAAAAAATATTTTTTAAAGTTTGCACAGATGCTTTCAAGAAAACAAAAGAAGATGATGCAGATGAATACCACACTTTGGGAAAATATAATGCCAAAAAGTTTAAAGCTATGAAATGTGAAGAAGAAAAAATATGGGCTGAAGGACTTTTAATGCAGGTAATGGAAAAAGCTGCACTGAACAAACTTACTGGGAGTACTTGGTTAATCGAAAACTATGTAAGTGTACTATCCAACATCAAAAGATTTTTGCCCTCAAGAACTTTAAAAAATTAACCTCTCAAAATTAAATTGAAAAACGCATAAAATGCTAACGTTTATAAAATACATGTGCAGAGATGGCATACAGTATTTAATACATCTAAAACAAAACGAAATTAAATTCTTTTAAAATTCCTTATCTAAAGATTCCTTTTTTAAGAAAGTTTTTCTGAAAACTAAAGCTCGAAGGTAGTCCTCATATTCATGTATATTTACATTTTACGGTCTGTTCAGGGCAGGTTCAATAGATATGCGTTTAGAAATATCCCTTGGGACGACCCTATAATTCTTTACCGTATCGCGAACATCTTAATCTTCTTGATATGACTTCCTTGGAAAGGCGGCGTAAGGTTGCCGATATAGTTTTTATCCTCCACCTCTTGAACTCCAATATTAACCCTTCAGAGCTCAGTGGCAGGGAGTGTTTCAGGACTAATGGTCGCAACTTGAGAACTTGATATGCAAAATATATCAATTTCTCTAGAACTAACTATAGTAGGCATGATCCAAAATTGCACTAAAAATCGTCTTCTTCTGGTCTTGTGATTCATGTTATAATGTTAATATTACTACTATTTTCTCTTTTCCTTTTCCATAAATTTCCATGAATATGCCATTTGAGTTTATGCGGCTGCAATTTTCCGTGAGATTAGTTCTTGGGAATGACTAAAAATAAAGTGCAAGGTCTATAATTACAAATCGATGGTATGAAATTGGAAAGTATATGCTTTTCTCATGGCAGCTAGACTCGGAAGTCTTCAAAAACTATTTGTATATGCGCCAGATGGAAAATCCAAACTAAATAGTTCCCTTAAAAATAGAGAAAACATATCATATAATTATATTAATTGCTCCTGTGTTTTGTTCAATAAGTATATTACAGGTAACATGTAATTTTATTACTTAAAATAAAGGGTTAGTAGTACTTGTCCCGAAAAATGTGAATTTTGTGGTCAATTTTGACCTAAAAATTCACATGACCAAAAGTTCACATCGACCACAAATTTTTTCAGATTTGATCTTGAATAATTCTTCTAGGATATAACCGATCGGTACAAGCACGGTACCGTCAAAAAGCCAAAGGTGTCTTTTTTTTAATGAATCCTTGGTCGTTATCCTATGAAATCCTTCTGAGGAGTTATAAGGTTTTTACAAGGTCAAAGAACATAAAATCTTTGGACGCCACTTTGAGGGGAGGATGGGGTCTCTGAACGTTGATCAGGACACTTCAAGGAATCGAGTGGTATACGGTACATCGATTAATTACCGGACACCCTGCATAAAGGTCACGTAAAGCTGCAAGTATTTTCCCAAAACTTTTATTAAGCCTAAATTAATAATTATTTTTATAATAATTTTGCTCAAATTACCAGAACTTCGTCTCCAATAATCAATGTGATCCACATTGTTGCGTCGTTTCTGCACTTTTAAAATTAATTTAGCAGCTCACGGCAGATCATGATGAATACTAATCGCAAAAGCCGTTTTTTCTGGGGCCAATTTCGACATCTTAATATTCGTGAATAAACGCCAACGTTAGAGACTTTCGGAATATAATTGGGTAATTAGCCAAAGTCCATTTCGCACTCTAATCAATGGAGAGAATTTTATCGTCCCAGTCAGGTAGTCGATTCGAAAATATTCATAAATTCTTGATGAGTCTGCGGATAACCTTGACTCAGACAACAAAATCAACCCAACTCTTAAAGCCCCCTCACCAAAGACGTGGCACTCAAAAGTTACAACAAATTGAGAGTGAAATTAACGCGACATAAATAACTAATTTGGCCAAATTACAAGGTCATTAGTTATCCATCCTGTCCGTATTTATTTCGGTGTTCAATTTGGTCGCTTTTGTTTATTTTTGCGCTTTGCACACTCCGGGCCCGAACTGGTGTCGTCTTAGGCCCCTGTTGTTCAGTTACGTTCATTTCTTCGCCTCCACCTGGATTGGACTGAAGACCAACTCCGGTTGAACACAATGTTAACCACAAAATTTAGGTTATTAATCTTCAGGGAGTGACGAATGGAGTCTTGACATTTTAATCCTTGTTGGAACACATTTCTGTGGTTTTGAACACAAAACGCATGTATTGGGGTAATTATTATGAATATGTGGAAGAAGATTTTAACCTGCAAAAAGTCTGCCGTGTCCGTCTTATGGTCAGCCAAAGCAGTTACTGCACACTTACTTGACTTGGATGGCTAATCTGAGATGCGACGCGACTCCACTTCAACCTCAGCCTGCTACTACATGGTTTTGCCCCTCGCTTTACTCTGTGGCATATTTCGGAGTTAATTAGTTGGGCTTTTGTGAGAAATTCCAATTTCGGAAATTTGTTCGTTCATAAAGAATTTTTTACGATGCCATTTATTATCTTTGTCCATCGTTTTATGGAGCTTGGGTTATCTTTGTTTTACGCAGACTCTATCTTACGTGATTTAAAATTCTCCAAGCCGATTTGCATTATGGCCACCCAGTTGTGTTGACGATTGATTTCTTAAACAGTTTTTTGTTCGCATTTTAGCGAACCACTTTGTTATTAGGTGCATTTCCTTCAATTCTTTATAAATACTTAGTTTATAATGTTAACTGATATTCCTTTTCAGCTGGAAAAGAAGAAAGATCAAGTTATGAGTAACATTTCATTTAAAGTACAATTTATCATTTGGAAATACTTTGCGATTTCAAAAATAGTTTCTAAAGAAGTACTTATGATGAATATAATATTTATGTGCTTTGTTAAGAGACACACTAAACATTCAGATTGGCTCCGACATAAATACGTATGCAGGAATAAAATATGAGCACGTACGTATAGATTCGTTAAAATAAAAAAGCATACGATAACATAAGGATTATAATAAATAGTATAAAGTTTTGTAAAGAGTCTAGCGTATCGCCCTGTATAATCAAGGTGGTCATGACCCCTCCCAAAACCATGGTTTTGCCCAATTTTTTCTTCCAATAAAAAACCAAAAAACTCAAAGTTTTCACACATTCACCAATTAATTTTTTTCCAGTTTTTATTTGCTATATTGGAGCCCTCGTTTTGAAATTTATTTTATGCACTTTTGAAATACTCAACGCGTTTCAATTCAAGGAAATAATTTTATAATATCAGCCTCCGGTATCAAATCTAACTAACTAACAGCGGGCAAAAATATACGAAATTTTTTCAATGTATGTTCGAGACATTTGGCTTTGAAGATCCCACCTACAGAGAATTAATGGGGAAAATTTTTGCGGATCCTTTTAGCTTCCGCAATCATAGCAAGATTCCTACTAATAGCTTTTTCAGATACTCTAAATCTACTGAAAGACATTTTACTGGTATTGAAGTGTTAGTTTGAATTAACACCAATCTGACATTACATGTAACACGACTTATTGTTAGCGCAGGCTTAATAAGACGAAGCTGTAAACAGCTTGCCAATTCGCGACGTTCATTTTATAAATTTAAAAGGGTTCTCAAATTATTGTATGGACAGACAGACTGACACATTGGTATCAAACCATTTTGTTTTCCATTAATGGATATCGACGGTTGAAAGGTAAACTGGGATAAGCGACATTTTTGAAAAATTGAGATTATTTGTTATTTAATCGTAATTTTCCATGCTCAAACAGTTTGTGTACTCCGTTCGCTAACCGTTTTAAATTTATAGTAATTTTAACAAAACCCATGAGCTAGTATAATTATGGTTTTAGAAATATTTCTCGTATGGATTTTGCAAAATTTGTTTTTGCTCCCATATAATTCGTGCTTGTAATTAAAAACAAGCCGATAAAGGGCAAAATTTTTGAAAGCTGTGTTGAGTGTCCACGGACTAGGCTTCAGCCATGCTGATGAGATTTCCTTACCGTCGAAATCGAAACACTCCACATTTTTAAATGCTGGCACCTTGCTAGCAATTTCCATCTACAAAAATATTTTGCCTTTTGTGGAATTTTAAACAGGGAACAAGAATTTTTTTGATTTAAAAAAAAATGAAGTTACGAAAGAGTGGAAGTGAATGAGCAACCCTTTCAATTATCGAGAGGTGTCCCTACCATAGGCTTAATTTTATCCTGTTAAGGGTACAGATAATAAAAGGAATGATATAAATTATAAAAATTGTAGTGGTAGTTATGCAAGAGCTTTGCGGAAAATCATTCTGTCTGTAACCACTCCTTTCAGGGAAAACATCTTGTTTCGGTTGCGTAGGAGAGATGCACAGGGACAAAAAGTGAAGGGAAGAGATAGGAAAATCTGTGTGCTTTCACAAAAACTCCTTATTACTTTTATTATTATTATAAAACTGTCCGTTTCCCCGCCGACCAAAGGTAAGGTTTCCAGTGATTGTTTTTAGAAGAAAATATCCCCAGTAAACGTACTTTACACTACATTATTTTCTTTATAACTTAATTCAAATCGCAATCCATACAAATTGAATTCATTGTAAATTGCATTTATATTTGTATGCATGAATTAAATATACTTCACATCAAAAATTCATGTAGAATAAAGTAGGCTGAATTCCATATACGTTCGAATGAAAGTCTTGCAAGTGAAATTGGCAATATGTATTAAGCCATGTATATTATGTATTTATATAATATGAGAGCTTCGCGGTAAACCAAACTGCCACTAATTCTGCCTTCTGGAGTAACATCACCCATTATTGAATGTTGTCAACATTTAAGAACCCGAAAATAATTTTTCAACAATTTTTAACTAAGTGGAGTATATTTTTTACACAGTTTCAGGTTTGTTACATACACGTAACATAAGGCCTTCAGAAGTAAACTCCTTCTGTAAGTAAGAAATTATCTTCCGCATTAAGGTATATGTATATCATTCAATTGTGAAAAAATATTTACACTGAATTTACGTACGTGATAAATGTGTAATCTATGTTCATTATCAAGCTTTATGAATGAGTTCTCTTAAAATGAATTTCAAATGGCATTTTCCCTTAAAAGTATTCACGAATTTGATGTTGTCATTTTAGATTACATACGAAAAAGAAAATGCAGTGTATAAATAAAAAAACTGCATGAAGTCTTCTAAATATTACTCACCATTGGATATATTACATGCATGTAACATAGGGCTTGTTTGAGATTGCAGTTTCTGCAGGCGACTTTTTTAACGTATAGAGCCTATTCAAAAATGTGTTTTTGTAGTAGACTTCAACTTCTACAGCCTGTAGATTATGAAATTTTTTGAAGATTTCTATAGTATTTAACAGAGAGTATCCCTTTTGCAGGGATCTCCATATCCATGTTAGAAAAATTGTTCTCCACATACGTTAACTACACGTTTAGAAATTGCAGTCGACCACAGAAATTAGGTACAATTCTAAACAAGCCCATAATTTCTAATCGTAATAGGGAAAACTTTGTAAAAGTATTCTTTCTTAAATCATTTCGAGAAAAACTCATTATTTACGTAGTTCACTATACACATAGAAATTGCAATAGACTACAAAAACTGAAATCTTGAACAGGACTATATTATGGAATAAAGTATTGTCTTCTTAATGTTACAATCCTCGACAGTAAAATCTTTAATGTGTAAAAGAAGTACAATTCCTACTTCATTTTACATTGATTCTTAGAGGAATATGAGAAATTATTTCATTCAGTTCGCCTTGTTACAAGACCTATGAAGGAAACTAAGATATTGAAGCCTTAGGAACCTAACGATGTAAAAATACTTCGCCCTCTTCTAATAAAAATATTACAATTTCTACATTCAAACCCCTTTTCTAAAATTTGGTTCGATTCGCAACATTCATACCAAGTCAAGCGAAGAACTTGAAAGCTTTATTCGCTCACTGTATGTATGACGTTGTTACGTGTGCACTATCCAACATATGAGCGAATGAAGTTTTCATGTTCATCGCTTGACTTGGTATGAATATTGCGAAACGAATCAAATTCATGTATTGCATGCTTATCGGCAGCAACACCAAGTATGTTACATATGAAAGCCATTTTTCAGTTACTTCCCATACAAATTAAATATTGTGATGTCATTAGAAATGGGGTTTTCTCTGGCCCTTTTGATTTAAAAGTCTATTCGAATCTACTTTGAGTCCAAAGAAATTCATTTTCGCATCAGTCCAACTGATTATCTAATTATTCGACTTTCTCTGACAGTCATTAATTTCTACCTTAAATAAATCACAAAAAATTTAATTTTGGCCAACTAGATCAAACAAAAATACCTCAATGTACGTTGGTGGCTTAGTTCTCAGATTCGGAACTCTCCAGTAATTTTTCTGCTAATAACAAAATTGCAATAAACCATTGAGCACTACTATGGTTAAGTGGATTAGAATCCGCGATGTAATTAGTATAATCAGAAACATGTATTATGATATAATTAGGTTTGATATCTTTAAACAGACCTGACGTGGAGAGTACAAAATATGTACACTATTTTTCAATGGCAATAATTTAATACCAAATAGGACAACTATTGTTAATTTAATCCATAAGGAAATAAGTGATATGTCACTTTTAAGAAGACATTTTAAACAAATTAAAATCAAGTAATTTTTAAAAACCCAATAGCTTAGGCTGGGTACAAGAACTAAGTTGTTAGGATTCAAGGACTTAATATCGCGGCAAGCAAAATGAGCGCAATAATAACATAACATGAAACTTTAAAAGATTTTACCATTGGTACAAAATGTATAACACAGAAACATGAAGTAAAAAGTACTAATTTCAAATTAAACTGTCGTTGGAATATTTTGTACCATTTGATTAAGTGATCAGCCACCATATTTGAAATTTTTTAGTTGTTTTTTGTTTTTGTTCATTTTGTAACAAATATACTGAATGCAAAGCCGATCTTTATCACCAAAACTGCAAAAGTACTGGTAATTGCCTCAAATTAATGCAGTCTTCAAAATATTATAAAGAAATGCAGGATTTTCGCAAAGTGAGTTAGGTGTAAAGATATTTTTACTTTACACAGGGATTGTTACAGCAATAGAGTAATAAGAACCCATGAGTAAGATCTAAAGAATTTTAATTTGGAATCCATCCAAACTAATTCAGGTCTGCTGTGCTCTGACTAATCACAGCAAACATAACTAATTAATAAGTGGAAACACCAGTCCCTCTAAAAGCATTAAAAGCATATGGCAGATACCTGTTCCTATGGGGTGCCTATCCCATGACACCTTAAAAATTTAATTTCAGGGACCACACACCAAAGGCCAGAAGTTATTATTTTGGCTCGCGTCGTATTAATGGGTTCACTCGGTAACTTCTTGCTCAGGTCTCACACGAAAATTGGCCAAAAGAATCCCACACATATCACTGCATACCATCGCATTGATCCACCCGCCGTTCATCTGGTGGAAGCGGCCTTCAATGATGTCTATATTTTATGATCTGTAGCATTACAAATTGCCCTCTAAAGGTGTTTCGGAAACTATTATTTACTTAATTTAGGAAAACGTCGCTCACACAGGGCCCAACTACCTGTGGCTAACCTGTAATTTACCAAGCCCAGCGTTATTTATGTCTTTATGGACTCTGGCATCGGCAGGTAGGTACGTACATAGGTCTGGATGAAAGATAGCGGATCAAACACCTTTCCACAATCGCCGACCATTCGTTCATCAAGTGTAAGCTAAAACAGTTCTTTGGTGGCAGTATTCTTTAATGACTCTGATCCAGCATTAGTTAACATGTGTTGCCCGGACCATCACCCATTTCCGATCTCACTTTCAGGACCTTAAATGTGCGCTAAATTGCGTGCGGCTGCGACCTCAGAAATGACTGCACTTGGAGTCATATTTCCCTTCCTTGAGGATACATAAAACTTTTTGTTGTCAACATTTATTGAAAAGTCGTGCGCTCGCTTCTTCCCATGAGCTCGTGGCTCATTGCTCCTTTCCTTGCATTAGTTTTCGCAGAGCAGTTTCATGTTCTGCTCAGGTTTAAATGGATCTGGATATTTATTAGATAATATCAATGAAATATGCCATCGTAACAGATGAAAAAATAATCAACGCTGGTGTTCTCATTACTTTCTTCGGTTCGCTTATCTGCTTTTTTGGTGTGATTGACTTCTTTGGTACAGGGCTGAAGAGCTATGTGTAGGAAGAATATATTGCCATGAATGGGAATTAATTAGAGAAATTTGCTAACAAAAAGTTAAATCGGTTCAATAAACTTATTTACAATATGGATTGAAAAATATGGGCTATCATTACTTATGCGTTGGCACCAGGGTAGAACGCATTTAGCTTAGCATTTTATTAATATTAATCCGTCCAGTATCTACGCATTTGTTTTAAATTTGCATCATAACTAGAGAACAATTTCCTTTAAAAATGCTATGATATTCCTATAATATGTATGTACTCGTGATTATGACAGTGATTTGACGTGAAAAAGAAGCAAGAGAAGATAATTGGATTAGGCCAGTTATGTTATACCCTAGACGTAGTAAAGAAAAGAAAGCAATGAGTATGTAGTGATATGTCCGCGGCTGATTATTCTCACTACTCGCAGCTGACCTTCAAATCTGTAGGCTATCACACTATCTGCAACCTGTGGACGCACCTTTTGGCATTGCATCGATGTCGAGGAAACTTTGAAAAGTACTCGTGTGTAATTGTAAATGAATATATGAAGATAAAATGTACTTTTTAATAATATTTGGAATACATTTAGTGACTTTTGCATTGAACAATTTTGGAGAACAGAGGAATAGAGAAAACAATGTTATGTGAAAATAGTACAGGCTTAATAAAGTAACGCTGTAAAGTTTATTTTATAAATTTAACGAAGTAAATTCCAAACGGTTTTCAATTGTGTAGGCAGACAGAATGACACAAAGCATTTTATTTTCAAGTAAATCTACACTGTAAGAAATGAATGTAAATATAATGCAAAGAGAAGAGTGCATTTTTCTACATTTATTGGAGCTTTTTAAGAATCCAAGTTGGAAAATACATTTTACTACAAAAATATCGGCATTTTTACTTCATTTGTTCGATATTTACTATAAGAAAGCAGTAAATTTACGCATATTGTAGTAAAATTCCTGTAAATAAAGTTTAAATTTACACTCGTGCATTGAAGAATTGCGTAATTCTCAGTTGGTAGTAGATTTCGTAGAGGCTGTCATTGGGAATTCTAAGGTTGAATCAAATAAAGTTAGATTATGTATCGGTGTAATTTGTGTGGTTTTATTGGAAAAAATATATCTGTTTATCACAAACATATGTACTTGCACTGTAACACAAAAAATTACAATTTTCAGTATTTATACGATAATTGCGGAAAGTGTTTTTCAACTTACAGTGCGTATTCAGTGCGCATTGGTACAGATACCATTCTAAAACCTGTCAATTGAATAATAATAATCTATATATTAATAGCCCTGGTAAAAATTTGTGGTACCTTTTTACCCGTGTTAAACTCAACTTATAAACATGTAACCTACATCACTGTAAAGGTAAAGGCGAGACGATTTGCAGAATATAGGTTTCATGTTTACATGTTGTGTTTAACGCAGGTAAAAATTAAGTAGAAGAATTACAACAACAACACTATGGAAAAAACGTTCGCGCCTTGCAGTATGCAAAGAGTGATGTCGTTG
>QYTT01091474.1:0-13106 GCA_006980735.1 Dasypogon diadema
AGTCAGGAGACCGAAAAATAGGTCATTTTTGACAAACAAAAACAAATATTTAGTACATTAGAATGTTTATATTCAAAGGTGTATTAAAATATAAACATATATTAAAAAATAATGGTAACTGGCGGAGTTATTGCCCGATTCCGGAGACGCCTCTCACCGGAAGTGATGTGAATACCTCGAAAGCAGGTTATTTGCAACAAACGAAATTAATCTATTTTATAAATATATCGAACGAACTTGTCCTTGAACGGAGGAAATTAAATTACAGTATCTGGAAATAAAATGGCGACCGTCTAAAAAATCTATGTTTTTGGTATACAATTTTGTGTTTCACACGTGTATAAAAAATATTAATTATGTTCAGAAATTAAATTTCTTCGTTCAAGGACAAGATAATTTTATGGACTACAATTTCTCAAAGTTTCATTTAAATCCATTCATAACTTTATTTTTAATTATGTCCACCGATTTAAAAAAAGGTCGTTTCCAGAAAAACGAGTTTAAATTTTTCAAATGAAATAAAATGTGAAAAACATTCATAATAATAGACCTACAAAGAATCATCTATTCCGGACCCACAAAATAATCCTTCCACGTCTATTACAGCCTCCAATCCAATGTGCTAACTTGTTGTTGCCTATCTTGCTTATGTGAGGAAATAGGGACAGCTATTACAAAGAGCAGCTGACGCACCGGCTTCTGTTGCCGCACAAGGATATACAGAGTTCGCTTTGGCGGGTGGAAAAAGTAAGGGCCTGTTCGAAAACGCAGTATACTGCGTAATTTATGCATAAACTACACGTGTAGATAACTGATTTACACTAAAAAAATTCAAATTTTTTAAAAATATTTCGTAATAACAATAGCAGGAAACTGAGGGGCTGATAATTTGGGAATTGTAGGCTATCTGAGAACAAATTAACTACACGTGTAGTTTTTGCATAACTTACATAAACTTTGAGATTGAATAGTCTATGGACTATAACTATACTATCGCATGGTGACATTTTTCCAAAATCGATTTTTTTCAAAATTTCTAACTGGCAGTAACCCCTTAATAATTTGTATTACTTTTTTTTTTAAAATACGTTCATTTATTTTTTCAATTGATACATGCAGGTACGATTTGCAAAGAAAATCAAAATTTAACAAGGAAATATTAAAGTGTCCCAATTGTATGCATATTACTGTACACAGACTGAATCTAGGTCTCTAAATGAAATTTTCTTACATGAAAAATCTTATTTTCTTTCAATTAAATGGAAAAATATTGTTGTGAGATAAATTATTCATGAGATAAATACAAAAATACAAACCAAGATACTTGAGGAACGTGCAGATATTATCTTCGTATAGTGATTTTTGCTCCAAATGCGTCATCTGTTAATGTTGAGACAATGGTCTCTGGGTCTCTATAATGAAATCATTTAGTACGAAAAATATCAAGTAGAAATTTTTTCAGTCTCTACCACCATTTTTTTATTTTTTTTTTTAAATAGAGACCTTACCCTAAATTTTTAATTTGAACACTTGTTTCGATTCGATTGCACAATAACTTTATTTAGTAAAAAGGAGTAACAGACGAAACGCGTAGGCTTTACTCCGTTTTATTAAATAAAGTTATCGTGGAATCGAAACAAGTGTTTAAATTAAATCACAAAATATCTACATATTAACTTTGAAATTAAATAATTTCTTTATGAAGATCTTGTCCGTCTACGGTTTAAAATAATATAATTTTCTACATCTTTTTTACTTTTAAAATTAATGTAACAATTGTTTTATCTAGTCAGAGAAAATTTAATTTGTCTCAGTTCATTAAATTATGTAAAATTATTGGAGAAATCAAAAACTACATTTATTACATGTGCGTTTTTGTATATATATATATATATGTAAGATATCCTGTTTAGAATTTGAAGTGCTTTAGAGGGAACGTTGGAAGTAATTTTGAAGTTTTAATTTATTTGAAATTAAGAACCATGTCGCGACTAATCCTTTCATGAAAGTTATACTTTTGCATTATTTAAGAAAGGTTGAGTTCACATGTAAAACAAAAAAAAAATAACTTAAGGTACTAGAGACGACAAGTTTGTCGACCCTTAAACGTCAAAGTGAGGAAAGTTTCACCTTTTAAATGGGGAAACCATATCCCATACGCAAGGACTGAATAAAAGAGTAGGTGGTTTGAGTTTTGATCCAGAGGAGGAGCTGCAGATGAATCTAGTCTGCATGTCAGTTGTAATATTGTTGAGAGTTTCGTGAAAACGTTAAAAGTTTCACGGGGATATAGAAGGTAATAGGAAAGTGGAGGCTAGCATTCCATAGAGATTCCATAGAGCTAGGTGGATTCCACTAGCTGTTAACGTGTATACATGACATTGTAAAGTTAATGCTAGCTGACTGAGAGAAAATTGCTTCTAGAATTTTTATGAGTTCATCCCTCTGCATTTCGACTTAATGCTCTTCTTATGCGCGTATAACATTACATTTTTACGGTACAGAGATATCTAGTGTAGTGAGTCTGAGATTGATTCTGTCTTTAAGGTTTTGTGATACCGAATCCTGTTGGAAATGATATAAAATGAACTCATAAACTTTGTCGGCGGACATAGGAAGAACACTTTTAATATATTTCCCTGCAGCCCTGCATCACATACATAATTTAGTTTATGTGTGTGTGTAGATAGGAAACTTATTTTCCGCTTTTAGTTGCTGATTAGAAAAGTTTGAGTTATGTGTTTTACGCTACTTTGTTTGGAAATGTTCTTTTAATGACATTCGACTTCTAAATAATTTCGTAAAAGGACACCTTATATAAGAAAATTACGTGGAAAAATCGTTAAAAATAATTGTAACTTCCATTAAGATTGATTGCAGAATTAAGTATTACATGTTCAATTGTAGAATACATGAAACAATACTAATAAGGATTACACGTACTTATATATTGCCTTAAGCAATAAATTTATGGTAATTACTTTAGAAATTTTTTTTCAATCATCTGAAATAAGCGTAACAATTTTAATTTTTTCTACTACTGTAAAAAAACCATGAAGTGAAGAGGCCTATGTCTGCAGAGATCGTATTACGTCAGAAATGTTTCATTTCCTTAATGTGATGTTCTATGTGAAATAAAACCTACGAAATCTGAAGCAATGAGAGTGGTTCTCATCAATAATAAGTTCACTAAATTAATCTTGAGCCACCTTTTATGTAATCTACTTTACAATTAACTTTTTCTTTACTTACGTCAAAAGTTGAGTTTGTTGATGTGCAGCTTTGCAAAATTGTTTTCTGTAGGTCTATATTCGATTCTAGCAAAGGGCAATAGATGGGTCTCAAGAATCTTTGTGAGAATTCTTTACTTACGAGCATACTTCTGTCTATTCCTAAACCTATTTATCACCTCATGTTATCCACCAACTAAGCCTGCTTATTAGCTCACTCTGATACATTTCTAATGTGGTTACTAGCTACATCTCTTTTCCTTCCTTTCCTTCCTAATTAACTACAAGAGTTCATGAGATAAGTTACATTTCCATAATGTTATTCTATATCTTAATTCATTTCCTTCTTTTCCGCTTTCCTTTCATGAGATGAATTAAATTTCTATATTGTTTTTCTCCATCGTAATTTACCTCCTTTTTTCAGCTTCCTTATTTCTTATGCTTGGGACATCGCGGATGCCCTGCCGGTAGAGATTTGGCGATCACCCATTAAAATTTCTTCCCGGCTCCAAGACCGGGGGCGGAGAACGAAAAGGATATCATAGCTAAGGAAACCAAGGGCCCTGATGGTCGTTCTCAACCTTTAGCCCATAATTGAATAAAATTACTTGCAGCATTCATCATAAGATTCGGGGAAATAAAGGACAAAAAAATATCGCTTTATTTTTTAGTATATTTATTCTCGTCGATATTATGAACCTATTCGCTTTCCATGCTATTTTCCAGGTTAACTCCGATTCCACCCATAATACAAAGCCACTCAACAAAATGTGAAGAAATCCTAAAGGACGCAGTATACTGGGAAGAATTCTGTGGTTATTCCAAACAAAAGCCTTACCAAATTGAATAAAAATGCAATCAATCTGCTTACCCTGTCCAATATTGGTCGAAGAAAAATGAGACAATTCAAGCCAATTAGTCTTAATAGACTTTCCTTTCAAACTGACGTACTGAAAAGACTGGAAAGAAAGGATTTACAATGAAAATAAAGAACTTCATACACCAGCGATATAAAGAACTTGGCCATGCAGCATAAATTAGCGATTGGCCTATAATTTGAAATACAACTCTTTGAGCGAGCACTTCTTGTGCAGAGGAATTCTAACGAAAACCTTCCAAGATTTTGAAAAGGAATCACAAGAAATAGATAAGTTAAATAAATAACAGAGAACAGAAATGAGAGTGTCAAATTTTAATAAAAGAAGCAGAAAAAACATCGGGCCTGCATGAAAAGGCTGTCAACAATGCTCAAGATGTGCCTTTATAACAAATCTGAAAAAATAAGTATGAAAGCTTAAAAGGATTCGTAGAAAGCAGATTCAAAGAACTCAATAAGAAGGATTCGAAATTGTGTGGGGATCGTCTTAGGAGGGTGGGGGTGTGAAGTTTCAGAGTGCCCAGGAGACCCACCGAGCGGGGGTAAGTGTTAATTCTGTGGCTTTCCCACTAGCAGCTTTTTGCCGTCCCAAGCAATTCACAGGGATTTCAAGGCAGTTCATGATTTGGAGGTTATAAGGTCACCTCTGTTTTGTTGACAATACCGAAAAGAAAATGGCGGGCAGCTCAGATGAAGTGTCCTTAGGCTTAGTGTGGCCTATTTTTTCGAGTGCCTTTTACAGACATGGAATAGTATTCGTGGAAGTTTCTCTTGACCTATGGGATGGTATACACTTAGACGAAAAGCTTTCACCGGAACTTCTTGCCAGCAATTTTCGAGTGTGTTTTTGTCGATCGGCGGTCGGAACAGACGGTGGGAACTTAGGAAGCCTTCCTATGCACGAAGAACAAGTGCTCGCAACTCCCTATCGAAACGTTAAAGCTTTTTCGCAATCGAACTTCCCAGGTTTTAATTAAATAACACCTCTATAAAGCTCTATAAAGTAAGTCGACTTTTTTCTCACCACAACTTTTTGCGTTGCTAACCGAAATTCAAGTGTCTATATCGATCTATTTCAAAACAGTCCCTAGCGGCCCTAACGTTTACTTTATTTTCTGACTTCAACTTCGTTCGTTATCATTAGAGCTGCTTTCCAATTCTATACTATACTTTTCTTTACAATTTCTTTAAATTTCTTTAATGCAATCATTAACCAACAATAATTTCTTTCTTTTTTCAGATTTCGTTCCTTGGCCTGCTTTTGACTAGTTACATTACACACTTCAATGGCGTCTCTTCTGGTAAGTGCATTTCTTATATATTTTCTTACATTATTTCCCGGGCACTTCTCTACTACCCTGGCCGAGTATAGTGCATAACAGACGGAGAGTTTCTTGTAAGACAAATTAGCTGCGATGTGAATGTCAATGATGAGACGTCTGTGGAAACTGGCAGTTTAATATCAATATACAGCCCAGGCTTAATGAATAATAAATAAAAAATATAAAATACAGAATCAGTCTTAGGCTATAGTTGATACCCTATATGATATAAATACAGCTCATCTCATAAAACTCTTCTGTACAAAATTTCAGAAGTGATAAGTTGCTTCCTTTTCGAATTATATCCAATAATGTGGAAATTCAATATGACGGCCTGTTGGGAAGCTTATAGCGTTTTCGTTTCATTTTCCGGGATAAACTCTACGATGATCCACGCACGTGAGGTGATGTCGTTCTCTAGAAGGCGCGACGCATTCGCTACTGACAGTATTCCCCGGGTATAGTCAGTTGATGGCCTCGGCGTAAAGCTTCATGCCAAGCTTAACTTTGTTTCCCACATTAATTTTGTTGTCTCCAGGGCTTATTCCATGTTGGGTTTTATCCGGCGTTGGTCTAAGGAGTTCTCTGATCGTTGGGTTTCGCTAACATTATATAACTCCTTCGTTCGGCCTCTTCTTGAACATGTATCCCAGGTATGGAATCCTTCCTATGCTATTCATATCGGCCGTGTTGAGTCTGTCCAGCGCAGTTTCGTTAGACTTGCATTTAGGGATCTTCCATGGAACAATCCTTTTGATTTTTCCACCATATCGTGAGCGGCTAAATCTCCTTGGTATGGTTTCATTGGAGAAGCGACGTAGGATTGCTGATGTAATTTTCATGCACCACCTCTAGAATTCCCATATTGACTCTCCGGTGCTCCGAGCCAGAGTGTCCTTCAGGTCTAACAGTCACAGCTTGAGAGATGACAGTGTGTCGCATAATTATACGGTCATCTAATTTTTGTCCAATAAATTCCAAAAAAAATTGAAATAAAAGAAAAATTATTTATAGCATATTTTGGCTACCGGACAAAAGGCGTAATTATATGTATTTCGGAAACATTTTTTTATATTACAACAAATTTAACCAGTTGTGCATAATATTGGCGTCACTTGCGGAAAGAGTCGGGGGAGGGTCGAAAATCTTTTTCCACAGGTGGAATTTGGGCGCCACGTGGTCTTTTGCGAATGCAGGCTAGACCACCAAACCTGTTTCTCAAAACACAAATGTTTAATCAATAGTAATTTAAATCCACATGCTTCTAAAATTTCATAGTTATATGATAAATTATATATATTAATGAACCATCATCTAAGACAATACCTAAACCGCGAACACTGACCAGCCACGTCAAAGGTTAAATTAACCACAGTCTTTTTTCTATTTCGAATTTTTCTATTTTTTCGCTTCTTCTGCTTCTACTTTTCCTTTAATTCCTTTTCACCTTGTGTTACGTTTTTTTTTCTTTTCTCTACCTTTCCTTATATGTTGTTGACGACATTGTTCAGCTCTTGAAGCACTCCAGGGTTTTAATCTATGCTGACGATATGAAGATATTCTCCTTCATTGATGATGTTAATGACTGTGCTTCTCTTCAAGAGGACTTAAACACTTTTTTCTCTTGGTGTAGTCACAACCACTTAGAGCTCAACATAAATAAGTGCGAGGTCATGTCGTTCTTTCGAAGGCATACTGCTATCAAATATGATTATAGATTTGCATCAAAAAGTATTCCTCGCGTGCAATCTGTTAATGACCTTGGTGTGAAGCTCGATACGAAACTTGACTTTGTTTCCCATATTAATTATGTTGTATCCAGAGGTAACTCCATGCTCGGTTTCATTAAGCGTTGGTCCAAGGAGGTCTGTAGCCTCCAAGTTTCTTTGACTTTATATAATTCCTTTGTCAGACCAATACTTGAATACGCATCCCAGGTATGGAATCCTATCTACGCTGCTCACATTGGCCGCATTGAATCTGTACAGCGCAAATTCATCAGATTTGCGCTTAGGGACCTTCCTTGGAATGACCCTTTTATCCTCCCGACCTATCGTGAGCGGCTTAATCTTATTGGCCTGATCTCCTTAGAAAAGCGACGCAAGGTTGCGGACATAGTCTTTATTCACCAGCTATTGAACTCCAACATCGATTGTCTGGAGCTCCGGGACAGGGTGCGCCTCAGGACTAATAGCCGTATTTTGAGAGGTGTTCCCCTTTTGCATATTAATCCTTCCAGAACAAACTATGGTAAACATGAACCTATTAACCGCATGTGTTTAGCAGTTAATCACACTGAGGAACACTTCGATTTGAATGTACCCAAGAACGTACTGAAGAGTTGTCTTTTTCTTGCCTTGTGACTGTTTGTAAAACTCCGTATTTCTATGACTTACTTGTTTCTAACATTGTTAGTGTCTTTTTGTTTGATTAACCTTACTAACACTTATATTTCTTGCATGCTTGTCGGGGAGCCTAATCTTAACACATTTCTTTGAAATGTGTGAACGCTCAATGCGGAGATAGGTAAATGATTCTTGGTTCTTCGCTGAGAAGTGCGCCTTCTGGGCTAGAAGGGAAACTCATATATATATGTTTGCCCCTTTTTTTTGAAGACAGATTCCCCTTTCTGATTTCCGACAATTCGCTTCTCCTGTAACAAAAGAAAACTTCGAGCAGTACACTGGCTCAATGTGGTAAACTACAGACTACTCACACCTTATCATTACCAAAGGGTCTTGGCAAAACCTTCTAAACTACAAGCCATGAACTGGCCTTGAACAAGAATATTGAACTGGTTTTTTATGAACGCTTTAAGATATCAGGAAGTGGTCCGTTGAATTTATAGGACCACTTTCTACTATCTTAAAGCGTTCATAAAAAACGAGTTCAATATTCTTGCTCAAGGCCAGTTCATGGCTTGTAGTTTAGAAGGTTTTGGTCTTGGACAACGTAACATCTTTTAGTTTTAAACTTTCTGTTCTTGTTTTTTACTACCACAAAGTCCACTTGTCAAATTTATATTTATGTAGTGGTACGCATCGCCGGAAAATCGAATGCATTCAGTACGCACACTATTACGCTAAAACTACCCCCACCCACAGATAAAACCGAGATGTACATTTTGACAGCGGCACTACGCGACATTCGACACTGACGATGAAACGAAACTCCTATTAAATTTGTTGTTTTACCCTATGACATGGTTGAAGCCAACTTTATTTTGCATGACTCGAGTAGATCCGTTATCATAAAGTGGGTTGAAATTGAAATCAATGTATGTAACTCACGTAAAAAAGATAGAAAAATAAACGCCATGTTTTGATATAATGAATGATTTTGATTTTGATTAAGAAGTAGTATCAGATATTTCAAGCCGACTTAACCTATCAAGTGATTCAATAGAATAGGTGTTCCCATGTTATAAAAAAAAATAAGAAAGCTAAATAAAGATAGGCAAACGAAACTTGAGTTATAAAGTAGCTAAAAATTAGAAATCTGATCTATCTACAAATATGACTAACACGAGCCCTTCCAAGCCCTTCCAAGCCCTTCCAAAACAGTAAAGTATTTACTATAAAATGTTGCGTTCAAGAAATAGTTTATGGTTGTGTTTTTGGTAAATGTGATGAAACGAAAAAAAATATTATACAACTGTCAGGAGTATCTAAATTTTTTGGAAATTGATATGTATATGCATTCAACAGAATTGAACGATAGATTTATTCGGTGTCACCGTGTAAAAATATTTTTAACAATCTTCCACCCTCTCTGGACTCTTAACCAGGGTGTGGTGTACATAGTCTCGTTTTCGTTCGTCCTGCATAAAAGGGAACAAACGGGCAAGTTGAAAATTAAAACGCGAACATTTTTCATTTTGTGATTTCTGTCATCGTCATTCAGTTCACGCTCAAGTAATGAAATCGTTAAGACTGTCCGACGGTCCGAGATTATCGCGTTCCACGGAAGCGTATTAGTCAAATCGTGGCAGGATATAACAGGATATGATAATTAATGGATCCCAGCAAGTTTCAAATTTTCTCCTCACTTAATCTTGTGACTGTGCAGACAATGATTATACGACAAAAACGTACTTTTTTCCTTGTGGGTCTTGCCGGCAGGAGACTTGGGTACTTCAGCTTTAAAATTTTGTTCTTATTTTTTTCTCCCCCCCCCAACGGAGTAGAAGTGGAGGCAACAAAAAGAAACAATAAACCATCCTCGCTAGAGAGTAGATTTTTTAGCGGTAATTTACGATGCTTTTATCAATCACTTGGAAGATTTTTTTGGGATACCTTTTTAGGGATAAATTGCCGGGTATTAGATGACATTATAGAGAAGGATTTAGACATTAATCTTACAAAATGAGTTGTAAGTACTAGTAAAAATAATTAGATAAGCTTAGGGCGACTACCAAAATAAATGGTGAATAACGAGCTTTTTGAAATCGTTTACTCTTGGTTGCTTTGAAAATTTATTACAAATTATTCCATAATTGAAGTGACGCGATTACTGATAAAACTTGAAGAAATCTGTATTGATATCTACTTTGGAGCCTAAACGGCAGATTTGAAAAGTGTTTGTTCCTGGTATGTATTTGCGCATTTACTGAGAAACAATATGAACATAAAGAGAAAATAGAAAAACACTTGTTCTGTTTCAAGAAAAAAGTTTACACTACATATGTAAGAAATTAGGAGTATAAAACTTTCATAAAGCATTTCAATTAGGGCTCTAGGTCTAAAACGCTTTTCCGTTTAAATGTTTACACATTTTCGATTAAACGTTTTAAACGCACCCTTGAAAAACGTTTTCTTACAAAACATTTAAACGTTTTTTGTTACAAAAGTAACAAAAGTGACAGTATCCATTTTTGGTATTACTTTTCTTATAAAATACGCAAGCGAAAATGTCACTTATATAAATCCGTTTAGGTAACATAGTTTTCTACTTGTAGCGCTTAAAATTAATTGAATTTTGAAACTTTTATTTTTCCTCATATCTGAAGTTAACTCTGGTTATTGATAGCCCAGCCTTCCTTTTTACCAAGAAAAAAATCCAGTTTTAAAACAGTTAAGGGTTTCTTATACAATCAATGAGAGTTACTATGATTTCATTTTTCATTGTAAAAAGTTTAAGATATGATTTCCAATTTTTCTCTAAACTAAAGTTTAAAAATTTAATAGGAACTTAGTACTTTCTGAAGTTTATCTATTTTGAGAAAATAATGACACAAATACCTTTACGAGTACCGTACAAAAATTATAATGGAATCAATAATAAAGAAATAGTATTGTTTCAGCTCTAACAAACATGAATTATACATTTATTTTCCTAGAGAAAAAAATACGATATTTCATTTAATCAAAATAACTCCGTTAATTATAAAAACAAAACATTTCATTAACAAAACAAGAAAAATACCATAAAGAAACAATTTTAGAGGTGGAAAAACAATAAAAAATTATCTGTTTGTGCGTGACTTTTCACGCTCCATAAATGCGCGCTTGTTGATCCTCACTTTTATTAAATGAAAGGAATTTCTTATTGCTTTTATGTAGTCCTGGCCGTCGCGTCGTACGCTTCTGAAGAAAGCATATTTAGTGTTTAAGATGAAAAGATAACTACAAGAAGGTTTATTTTTGTAACAAATTTTTCATTTTCATCTATTTAACTCTTACGTATGAATCGAAATTTTCTTCAGTGATATCCTTTTCCAAATTTTCCAGTTGTTCTGATGTTTTTATTGGGAACTGCAAATTTTCTTTACCACTTTAGTGCTGTTCTTGTACTAAAAGTTTTTTTTATTAAAGCAGCGTTTGCTCCCAGAGCTTCCACGATCCCTTTATTTTGTTCGTTTATATGATCTGTAAAAGTAAAATTCTGAGAAGGTTTTCGGTAACAAGTAAATGAATGTCTGTACATTTTATTTCTGCAAATTTCTTATCAATATATTCTATTAAGTGGTCTTTATTGGAACTACCTAGAAAGTATAAGTAAATTTGAATAATTATCAAAAACTTCCTCACGTTTATTACTATATGTATCTGCAGTGCTTATTCCCAAAGATGATTTTGATGGAAGTGGGTCCGTGAAAAAATCTTCTAAATTATTTAATCTTTTCCCAATCACAAACTTATTTCCGTTTTCATCCTCTCGAAAACTCGTTATTTGAACAGGCGTGTAAGGAGCTATAGAACAGTAGTTATTTGGTTCTTTTGAATTTAAAAAAATTTTATCTGGGGTATAACTAGTAATTTTCTTCGAAGAAATTATAAAACCAGTAGGCTTAATTGTTTCAACAAGATCATCATATTTAAGTTTGTTGAATAGTTGCTGTAGAATTTTGGATGGCTTTTTTATTCGCCTTTTTAAGTGTTGTATTTCATTTTCAAAACAGTAAGCAGTAATAACTGGTTAAAATGCCCAAATGATTAATGCAGCTAGTCAAATGTAACAAATGATGAATGTTGTAAGTAACGCTATCATCTCCAAAAATTCTCGGGAAGTTGTCGACGAAGGATTCTAAAAGATTTTGTGCAGTGGAAATGTTTGCCCTGAAGCTCCAAGGACAAGATAATAGCCTATACGCGCAATGTAGAAGAAGAAAAGTATAGTATACATCTTCATGAACCTTATTTTCCTGTATACAAAACAAATTGCCGGTATTGTACAGCTTTCCAATTTTTAATTTCTCCTAGACTTCGCGGTTTTCTGGCAAATTATTTTGGAATAAAGGAATATAATGATATTAACTGATCCGATATCGTTAATTTAGTTTCATTATTTATTTTATAACAGGGTCGAATTTTGTTTTCTACTAATCTTAATGAGAATTTTCTCATTGCGCCTAGATCGATAAGATGCATAGAATCTTCAATTCACTTCAATTCACTGCAAAGCACTTTGTCTTGTCAGTTCCAAATACTTTGAATAAATGAACTAGAAACTGTATAGCTACGCAAAATTTCTTATTTTTAGGGAATTAGTCATAATTCATATTTTAACTTGTTCAATCATGCTAATGTACGTAGGTACTTCGTATTTTCTATAAACTTATTACCTATAGCATTACAAAGAATAAGAAATAGATTGAATTCATTCTTTAGTGCATTACATACTAAGAATCAGAAGAAGTAATAATTGATTACTAAGTATTCAATTTCGAACAAATTATCCCAAAATCAATTCTGTTTTTCACAACTGGGTTGCTATAAAAATGTAATGTCTTTTTTCTATTGACATTAATGCAACCTAGAAGTGCTTATTACTTCATAGTACTTGTAGAATTGGTTCACTAAGTATTAACGAGATAAGTTGTTCTGAATAATTAAAGTAATAATCAATTAAAAATTTACACAGGTGGTAATCTAAGTTAGAAGTAGTTCTGCTTACCAAGAATTACTTGCGGAATCAGTTGGGTAATGTCTTGCCTTCGCTACTGGGATGAACAACAGCTGATGATATAACAGCTTTCAGAGCATTTTCTCATCCCCTATTAACACTACTACACATAGGGCACTTCCTTTCAACACTTCTTCTCGAGAATGAAGAGAGTTATGAATCCAAAACTTTTACTATTCTTAACGCGAAGGGAACTGAGAAATGTATGAGTCATAGCTAGGTGAAATGATATTGTACATTCTGTTTTTAAAAATTTCAGCAAAAGTATATGCT
>QYTT01091475.1:0-10434 GCA_006980735.1 Dasypogon diadema
AGAAGAATTCTTTAACTTGAAAAAAGGATTTTATTATTATAGACACATCCTGCAGCCTTAAAGAGGACCTGCCTTAATTATTTCCAAATGCATACGTCTTTTAAAGCTACTTTTCTGCATAACAGTTTTTTTTTGCCTCAGTCATCCTATTTTAAGCTTGAAATGCAAGGATAGGGAGATACTCCCCAAATTACCCTCGTTATTTTTACTACACATTTCAAAAGTACCTTCGGTCACTGTTCCATCCCCTGATAAACATGTTACGAAAATACACCATGAAATGAAATTAAAGACTCCCATCCTATAGAAATGTCAGGCTGGAGAGGTATGTGTCCGCTAATTACTCCCGAACAACAAAATTTGTTGTTGCAATTAACGTACGAATATCTGCATGCCCACGGGTATGTCAGATAAAAGAAGGTAGTAAAAAAAAGGAATGTTCACCGGCTTTCCTGTTCCCAGTTGACCTTCTTTGCCCCCGAGTTCAAGAGTTGGGTACACCAGATTTTTTTTTTTCAAATAGGAAGCGGAAAACGAAGTAGAAATTGTGGTAGCAACTCAGGCGAACACTATGAGTACCTACCACTCCCACTACAGGACCTCTCATAAACACATGAGTGTATACTTAACAGGGTGAATAGTTGGGGTTGGATGGATTTAGTCATGAGTAAAAACTCATATGTCGTATGGTGAATTTGGTTGATTTTATCATTATATAGTTTTTGCTTGTGAGTTTTACGCTACATATCGCATATGGGTGCATTTAATTCGTCCTGCTACTCCCATCATCCACAGGTTTCTGGGTTTGGAAATTTTCACCATTGTTAAAAACACAAAAACTAACCACTGTGCAATAGCTCTGATATTTGCACAGTTCCATTCATTTATATAACTTAATGGAGTCATTCTCACAGATTGTGTTTTATAATGTCGGACTAAAAAAAAGTAATTATATCAGCTCGCGAATTTTCACATATGACTTAAGGGGAATGTATGAATTAAATCAACACCCTGAAGTCGAGAGGGAAATTTCACCAGCCGTTTCGTAGACCTGGTTGAGCACTTAAATAAGCAGAAAAAGTTAATTGCCGTTGTCAACCATTTTAAGAGAAAGTACAAAAAGTCCACTATGAAATCTCTACTTGCGAAAATCTGCAAAATGTCTCAGGAATTCAAATTATTTCCAAACAATTTTTCTCGCAAGGAGGATAACTAATAAAAGTTTGCTCTTCTTGATGACACCACAGCACCGAGAAGAGCTGTATAAATTTACCCGGGATGATGATATGCCACAACGCCATTACTTTGTTTGCTTAGTCACATAATTCAGGAGACTGATGCAACTGGATAGTCTGGCTTGTGGTTTTTATAACCGAAAATCTTCAAGGATGAGATAAAATGAACGCAAAATGATGAAAAACAACTTGACAGATCCTTACGCTTCAGGATTAAAGCAAAAAAACAAGCAGAAATTATCCGAAAATTGAAAATTGATTTCCAGTAGGAACTCAATGCATCCTTGATTAGTTCTGTTGGTTTAATATGGAGAAAGTTGCTGGGTTATAGTCAAGATGAATGGTAACAAAAAGTCGTAATAAAGTTTTGGTAACACATTATTGGTACTTGGGGGTTTTTAGTCACAGTTGATAATAGGGACAAATAAGTAAAACGAAATAGAAACAATCGGGTGTAGTAATTAGTCAGAGAGATCGGACACTACTATGAATTTTGCTAGATATTGGTGGGAACATATTACGAAATCTAACCCCAAGGCGAGGCTTTTAACAGAGTTTCATTATCAAGAATAACTACAGGATAGTCGTGTATATTCAAATTAGTCCGGTTTAGACTTCTTCGGATTGAGACTCAATACATTTTGAACAGACCTTCAATACGTCGAAGTCGTCTAGAGAGATACAATTGAGCGTTATCCTTTCGAATGTGTATCAGAGAAAAAAATATATATCATTGACATAGATGGAGAGTAGTTAATTAGTTTTCAACAAAGGAGATGATGGTTTACGGTGTCAAATGCCTTAGAAATATACAATAACACTAAAACCATTATCTCATCGTTATTAATGGCGTTTGCAATATCATTGCTAATTCTTAATAATGGCGTTCAAAAACGCAATCGAAATGTAGATACCCGCCCAACAACTAGAATTTATTGTACTACCGTGTACGAAATGCATCTCCATTTCACTTGAGACCAAACAGCTACCAATATATTGTCTAGTTCTCGAGATATCAGCCATTTCATCTTTCAACTGAATTTCAGAACACTTTACAACACATTTTATTGTAGTATCGTGCAGAGGTCATCTCTTCCCTTCATTTAAGAACACAACGTATTCAACGACATCCGTGATATCGGAGTATTCTAAATACCGAATTAATTAAATTCTTTCAAATTGTAATTATGGTAATACTTAAGCTGCATAATATTTAAATAATTAAGTATTCATAGCCAGTAGCAAGTATTTAGGTATTTAACTACTTTGTCAGTAAAATGTATTTTAGGTATCGAAAGAATTAAATATTGCAACACTTAAAATACTACATAATTGAAATAACCTTCAGTAAAATCCTACTTAGTATTTAATATCTATTTGCAGTTCTTTTAGTAATTGCACACAGGTCTGGACACTAGACATAACGTAAATGTAATCCCACTCAATGTTATTTGTATCCATAAAAGGGTATCAAGGTCAATCCTATTGCAGCCATAGTACGAATAAAAGTTAGACTCATTGATTGGAAGAAAATTAATATCATCCGTTAATATAATCATATAGTGATAAGATATTCGAGGAAGAAAGAGTTGATGAAAAAACAATACCTCTGATGCTTCTGTAGTGATAAAAATATCAAAGAGTGAAGGTAAATTATCACTAAAGTAAATTGTATACTAGTTAGCCCCGTGAAGATCCAAAGCATCCAAAATAACGTAAAAGGAATTGATTAAATCTGAGCCTGAAAATAAGACCCCACCGATTGCAATATTTTTATAATAAATGTTCATAAGCCCCCATAAGATACATTGAAGATACGACGACTTTTTTCATCTCTTTCAAAAATTCTTTAACCTGGTATAACTACCTTACTAACACTTATTTCTGTTCTTAGTTTCGTAGTTCAGGTATCCACAAAATACTTTATGTACTTTTTCCTACCATTATCATCTCTCAATCAATCTCTGTTTTAATAATACAAAAATAATATTAATAATTGACTGGAAAAAGTAATAAGTAGTTTGTAACATATATACTTAAAAAGATATCGGGAAATATTTTAATGCAGTTGAATTTGTTTTAGAGAATTCTTTTTCACGAAAGTCCTCTAATGGACTTAAGTTGGTGGGTATTTGCAAACAAAATTTTAGATTGGATTTAGTGATCAGCCGGACATCCTCTAGCAAATCTACGTTTAATGTAAGTAATTCACACCCGAAGCTTGAATAGGGAGGAAAAGGTGAAAGTGCACATTCTTGTGATTATCTCATCAATAATTAGAAATAATAACGTCAGGTTATATAATAAAAAAGATTTCGTTGAACTGTCGACAGTGAATTTCACCAACTCCGTGGAATCTCTGTTGACCGCACAGATAGATATGTAATATTTTTGTTAAGAAATATTAGAAAATATTTCAATGGGTCAATTAAGCTAGCTATACCGCCTGCTGTTTTTGTTTTTATTTATTACATAACGATTTTACTAGTATCACTGCATTATACATTTGATATCACTACAGGTGATTTCAATTTTAATTTTCTACTAGATATTTTTGAAGTTCACAAAGATCAAGTAAATAATTTTCACTGGCATTCTTTCTCTTTGCTTGCTTTACGATGTAGCCATATCTGGGGGTATATGTACTCTGTCTTAGGTATAACAACTTTTTCTAGAGAAAAAAAAACACGTAAAACTGAGGTAAGATTAATGAGTTGAATAAAGGTGATGACAGTACATGTTCCGCTTCAATACCTACGACAAACAGTTGATGTGGAAAAGGTATCATGATAATTTGTTCCATATCAGTAGCGTTCTGTTTTAGCTGGAATTACGAAAATTCACTCTGCGGCAGAATTTCGTCTACAAGTTAAAATGTAACACACATGTACGCAAGGAGTACTCCATAAGAAATTTACATAAAAGTCACCCTTTAAACTTTATTTAGGGCAGTTAAATTATACGTCTAACTCATATCCATTTATGAGTATCTATTTCTAGTCTAAATCTGTCTTGAAACTTGTAAACATTCATTACATTTTTTCCATCTTTGCAGGAATCCTCAGCCAGTATACCTCGAAAGCAATGGAATATGTGTTGGATTGGACCAGAAACACTTTTTGTGGAAAGCATCTATTACTGAATATTAGAAGCTAAGCTTGCCGTTATAACTTATGTGCGCAACATCCTTACATAAGTCGTAAATTAAATTAAAGTAGGCGAGAGAACAGATAATTAATTAAAAGAAAAGAGCAGTGCGGAATAGAACGGAACCCGTCGGTATCCCAGGTTGTGTCATTCAAAAATAAAAAAAATAAAAATAACATGAGAAAACTTTGAATCTAAGAATAAGAACGTTTGTTTTTATCTGGAAAAGCGAAATGCCAGTGATTTTAAGAAATATTCATTTTAAATATTTTGAAAGCAGTTCGATTTAATAGTTATTCTTCCTAATTTTGCTTCTTTTTATTGATCCGGAGTTTGCTTCGAAAGAGATGCAGAATAAGGGCGGCTTCGGGATCGATTATCTCGAAAACGAAAAGAGATAGAAGAACACATGCCTATATCAAATTAAAGGGATACCTATGGGAATTGAAAATTATATATGAAAGATGCGTCTTAATTATAGCTTTTTTCGAGAAATCTGCGTCTTTATGTGGAAAAAGTTAAAAAAAAAAATTCCAAAATTATGATTTTGAAAATTCGTAGCTTCTAAACGAAGAGGGGTAGGAGGGTGGGTAAGCAACTATTTTAAAGCCATAAGTGTTCTCTACGATGCGGCAATACATTTGTACACATGCTGTTTTTTTTGTCTCATGAAGACCTATCACTGGACGCCTGATCTATTAACTGGGGCACCCTGTACAAAATAATAAAAACGGTTTTATTGGAAATTTCAATTTAATTTCAAATGGAACCAACATCGTCCCTTATTTTTAGGAAAAAAAAAATTTTGTATTAACTATCTTTTGATATTACTTTGATGCTTCTATGTTACTTTTGATATTAACAAATCATTAAAACGACTCCTCATAAAAATGAAAATTTAATTATTACTACAGAGTCATCCATGTAGAATATTAAAGATTATGAAAACTTGATTTCGAAAATGCTGAAAACATCCAGGAAATATCTGTATCTACACAAAAACTGCCAATTTAACTTGGGAAAAATGTAAATATGATCAGCCAATCAAACCAGTAGAATACATTTTCAATTATTCTGGATCAGGTAATATGCGAAAACTTATATAACAACTTTCTACAAATTTTTCATTTAAAAACTAAAAAAGTATAGGAAAGATATTTGGGCCATAGGCTGGGTTTCCATTCTCCAGTCTTTTTAACTGCAACTACTTTCATTATTAGTTTCGAAACCACAAATGCCATCGAAAAATAAATTAGAAAAACAACCAGGTCAGGATACGCAAGCGAAGGTCACACTGAATTTTTTGATTATTTATGACTGGGGAAGGAAATATCCTTCCGCAAAACTTCACGAGAACACAATAAATAAAACTAAAAAAATAATAAATTTGTAGCAGATATAGTTCCTGGTTCCATAAATAATATTATGCATTTCCGCAGAAAGTTCTTATCCACTTTTCCCAAAATAAGCCATGGTTATTTACGAGGTCTGCCCGAACTTCCTGTGATTTACAAGCGAATTACGGCCATTCCTCAAGTCATTTTCTACGCTGTAACACTGATTTAAATTAAGTGGAAAAAATGCTTTCATTCCGGTGAACAGCGAAAATTTTGTTGTATTTTGACGTGGAGAGAGAGTTGGAGTGGCCCGTCTGTGGCTCATTAGTATGTATTTCGTGACATCCATAAAAACTTTTATTACGTGAAATAAAACGAACTGGATTAGATGCTCAGCAACGTATCTTTTGATTACTAATTCCGGAGCTCTTCAACGCATTTTCATAATTACACGGGCCTGAATCCATGAATACGAACGTCGAAACGTTCCGAACCTTATGCGATGCGAGAAGATTGCGATGTCAGCTGGATTCCGAAATGGATTGCTATTAATACGTTACGGTTGTCATAAATCAGCGGACCCTCCTCACACCTAAGCGAATCAATGTGGCAAGTATAGGAATCAAAGTGCCCATAAATCAATATCTCTCACGTGCGGGATTTACACAAAACAGAGTTTTAACAGGTCATCGCTTTCATCTACGACAGAGGAGGAACCCCTGTCATCCGGATCCCGCTTGGAATAGTCGGCCTTTTGGTGGTCTCTCTATGGAATGCTACGGAATCGGTTCTTTTGTTAAAGCAAAAAGAGGTTAAGTAGTAACGTGTGAATCATACTCAAGGTAATTTATTGCTAGGAGTGGGACATCAATTTTCTGGATTTTCTGTATTTTTTTTTTCTTCTGTGTTCCAACGTTTTATCGGACATTTGACAGTAGTTGTACAACATGAGGAAGCTATCACACCAAAAATTCATAGAATCTGTTAACAAGCTGTAGGACGAAGTTTTATTGTAATTAAATTTTGAAATAAATTATTAGGAAGATTGGGGATTGGTTTGAATTTGAGTTGAAAAAAGTTGGTGAAACTGTCAAACTGCTGGGAAACTTTATACACACTTCTGATGGACATACGATAATTTTTCTCAGAATTTTTAAATGCCAAGGATCAAACAACTGAATAAGGACTCATTTATTTCTTTAAGATTTCGGTTTCAAACGTTTTATTACCCATAAGTTTTTCTTATAAATTTCCAAAGTTAAAAAGTTAATTTTCACCTTCACACTCTGTAATCAAGTTAATTTAATTTTAAGTTTTTTCTTTAGTTTTCTTTTAAAAAGTCAGTTTTTTTACCATAAGTGCTGAGTACAAAGTTACTGAACATGTACATATGGTGGAAATTACATAATTTCCCATGGGGAATCAATCGAAAAATTTTGATGGCACACCTTCTCTGGCTGTTCTTAGGAGACATAAATTATTCTGTTTCCCCTGCTAGTTATAACCAGCGAAAGACTCCCTTTCCTTCCGTCAATCACTTAGTATAAAATTTACTTTTCTTTTCCACCTAATGATACTTTTGTGCTTTACTCGTATTATGAAAATCACATGATACTATTGACCCAAGAAAATAGTTTATTGTAAATGTAAGTTAGCTACATCACTGTGATGCGAGGAAGAAAAATAACTTAGAATCATACAAAAAGTGCTACCAGACAATAATGTTGATTAATATGCCAATACTATATAATTTTCATATCGACTATGCTAGAAAAATGAGTTGCGGTCAAGATTGAACAACTGTACTAGATAAAGCTACAAAATTTGTTTCCTGAATTGAAATCTCTCAGAGAAGAATTATAGAAACACCAACAAAGTCTAGCAAATCGGATAAGATACCAACAAAAGGCATAAAAATCAACACTACAACAGTGTCAATTGGTCTTCAGATCCTTCTAAACTTCATAGAAGCACATTTGTTTGAAGAATCCCTCGGAGCTTCTGTTCGATGTAAAAATGAATATTAAGCTCTGAGTTCATTTTATAAAATCTACTAGGATTTGATGTGTCAGTTACGTTTCTAAGATGCGTAGTGAAAGGATATTAAACGTAGTTCTGGAAGGGAAATCCCATCCTATGACATATACACTTCAGGTTTCACATTGTTTTTAAAAGAATATATACACAAAAACACGGTTTCCAGAGAAACATCATGGAAAGTTGTTACAGTACAGATATTGATGACGATGGATCGATCAATACTTTAACGGAAATCGTAAGAAATCGTGCGTATAAATTTCATAAAAATGAAAATAAACTAGAAAAGATGATTGTTATTAGAATTAATGTCCAAACTTTCGACAATGGATCACAACAAAGAGCAATTCGTTTGAAAAATTTTTAAATATTTTTTGTGGGGGAATTTCACCAACATTCTGGCGATTAAATAATAAATTTATCAAATTTGAGCCCTGTGTTCACCTCCTTACAATAGAACCCTGATAACTGCAAACTGAAGGTTCATTTCCAACAAAGGGGAACTATCCTGATTATGATGATATTAAAAAAGACAGTAAATTGCACCAGGTAGTACAAAGGTTTGAAATACTGAAATATGAGAAAGTACTTCAGGTATCACGGAAATATTTTTATGGCTGTCATTTTCGTATCCGAACCGATCACGCTTCACTGAAATGGGTCACAGGCTTTCTATAACTTAAAGGACAAACTACGAGATAGTTGGAAAAGCTCCAGCGTTACAATTTTACAATTGACACCAATCCGGGAAACAGTATAAAAATACTGACGCCTTATCAATACGATCGTGTAGTTGCGAAAAGGTTGAGCTGAGCGAAGTTCAAGTATGATATTGCTTACCATAATGGAAAAGAGACATCTAGTTGAAAAATAAGATGCAGACACAAATATTAGATTATTTAAAGACTAGCTAAATCGAAAGGTGATTCCCATGTCAAGTCTTATTGTTCTCAGCTCGGAATTCTGATATCAGAACCAGATGCGTTACACAGTATATGATTAGACAGAGACGGTACCAAACTAAAGCTGGTACTTGTCTTCCCTGTACAGTTAAAAACTTCTGTGATCTTCCACTTATACCATGATCCGGCAGGTGGACGCTTTGATGTCCTAAGAACTCTTCAACGGATCAGGGTGAGATATCATTGGATTGGAGCTCGTCAAAATGTGGAGTTTTGGTGTCAGAATTTTTACGTTTGTCATACTCAACGAGAGGATCAGAGGGCAGTTACACATCTAAACCAATATAGCATTATGGATTATTTTACGAAATGACTGGAAGCTTTTGTGACCTTGAACTATAGCTGGTGGATTACTTGATAGTGTGCTTTTTCGATTTAATATCTCCTTTCAGTTTTACTCTGATTAAGGCTGTAGTTTTGAAACTGAAGTCCTCAGCTAAGTTCTGAAAGGGTTGATAGTAGCGCGGTAAAAGGACCCTACTGTAAATAATTCACAGGAGAACTAGGACACCTATTCTCGTCTAGTACCGATGGCTTATATGGCGTCAATTCACGAAGCCACTAAACCACTAAGATCAGCAATGTTAAGTGTCGGCGGAAAACTTCGACTCTGGCCGGATCTCTTGTATGGTATCTCGATAATTTACTTCAACTTGTAACCCAAAACGGAAACTGAAATATTTGCCTACGATGGAGATACTATGTAGAAGTCCTTCTAATGGAAATGATGAAGGAGGAAATAATAATAGTACTATTAGACAAGATTTGTGATTCCACAGACAATGGATTAATACTCCCACGTTTCGTAAGGTTCGCTTCTGAACCTCTTGCTTCTTAACCGAGTGATGAATTTATGTATAATATATCTTTACAAAAGGAATTTTTTTTTACAGTTAATATGTCCATAAGCAACTTGCCTTTCAACTTCAATTTTAAACGCAGAAATGTGGAAATTGTTCCCTGTTAGTTTGAACTATCTTTCTTTCAGGAAAAAGTACACTTTGGGATGGTTTCTTTATGAAAGGCGCGACTAGACCATTTAAGTTAGTAACTTTCTTAATGTCCTAACACATGAAATACTTTTCGGAGAACTATCTAACTCCAAGGGCATACAAACAAGTTAGCAATTAGGAAGAATTACTTTAATGTTTATCAGAATCAGGACGTACAGAGGAAAAGATACTTCATTTATGCGTAAAGTTGCTTTTGCACTCGCTAGTCTAAATAAATTGGATACACGCCTTCTAATTACATCCAACGGACGCTCGCCTCGTACAAATATCCTCCTTTTTACCTTATGTCCGATTTAGTGCAATTAACAAATTAATTTCAAAGAAGCATGAACTCGCTCGTGTTATAATATGTAGAAGTTGTTCAATTAGCGTTAAAGGTTACTCCCATAGTGAATATTTCACAAAAATTACATGCAAACAATATTTTCACTACATTCCACGAAATATAATACATCACCCCACATAACTCACCGTGTGTATGGCTTCTCTGGGAAAAAGAAGAAAAAACAGGATACTCAGCGAAGGAGAGCTCAAAAACTCAAATTAGCTCAATGAACATTTACGCAATCAACTGTACATATAGTATTGCCACAAATTCGACCCCTTAAACTGGCAGAAGTAAATAGCAAAAAGCTGCCCACAGGATTACAGCATTACAGGAAGGGCTCGGCTTCAATAGGCATCCCTACAGATCGGAAGAGCA
>QYTT01091475.1:12028-40454 GCA_006980735.1 Dasypogon diadema
GAAGGAGAGCTCAAAAACTCAAATTAGCTCAATGAACATTTACGCAATCAACTGTACATATAGTATTGCCACAAATTCGACCCCTTAAACTGGCAGAAGTAAATAGCAAAAAGCTGCCCACAGGATTACAGCATTACAGGAAGGGCTCGGCTTGAATAGGCATCCCTACATTGTCTCTTGATAAACTGGATATCCAATACCCAGAGTATCAGATTAGTTTAAGTTCAGAGGCAAATAAAAGGAGTCGAACTAAACCAGGCAAAAAATTTACGTTACGAAAGCAAATACCCGAGTTCTTCAATTTCACATTAAATAGAAACTGTCGGTCCCCTGACTCTGACAGCACTTGTCCTTGATCTTTGTGCAGAGTAGTGTAAATTTCCATAACTGGTACTTGTGGCACATTAAAAACGTCAAATGACGATGACGATGACGATGAAGACGACGTCGTCAAATGCGGGTGTCAATGAAGGCTCCAAAGCACCGGCACTACCACTCAGCTGAGCTCTTTTCGCCTGTTAATAGGTTGCCCGCTTTATGTCCCTAATAAATTTTAATGTTGCCACTTAGTTCACGGTATGCTGCCGTTTCCTCATCTAATTCTCGACCGCCCTTTTGCGGACTGTAAAATATTTTTTCTTTCCGAAAATTTATTTCGTTGGGAACGGAAAGAAGTATTTCATCTTCAGAAATTCGTTCCACTCTACTCCTCCATTCAGTGAGCCAAGAGCCAACTCGTTAGATCTTTCGACATTTCCTTTAGTTGGAATGAATGGAATTCTTGTATCGACCCCAAATTGTGTTTAGGTCGAATCTTAAGTGGGTCTGATAAAATCCGGAGAAATTTTCTTCCCTTTAATTATAGTTCCCAGCGTTCTACATTATAACCAAAAATTTCATTTCTTGTTGCCTGCTTTTCTCAAATGTATATACAAAATTTATAACTTCAAGAGTGTCGAAATTTAACAGGGTGCACTGCTTCAACCACTTGACTGCATTTCTTTGGAAGGAATTGTAATTGCATTTCCTTCTTTCAGCACTGAAGGAGTTAGGAGAATACAAAAGAAGCAGTCGTGACTCTGTTGTTGTAAGATTCATTACGAATAAAATAAATAAGGTGACAGCAAATGAACATTTTAAGGTTTGTTTACGTTTGAATACAAAATTTCGAATATGAAACTTCACAATACAAATGTATGTGAACATTCCAACCACATTTCGTAGCAAACATGAAGTGTTTGAAATGTTTCCATTGGTGAAAACAGTTGACGATCATAAAAGCAGCATTAAAACCCTTGAAATGGAACGATCCCTACTAAGCGAGGACTTAGAACTTTTATGAATGAGCGAATTAGAATTAGATCACTATCAAATTTCTATCTGTTAGTGGTAGGATCCAAGGAAAATCTATAAGCGCAAATCTGATGAAATTATACTGCACATACTCTATACAACCAATGTGAACAACAACAACAATCCCAGACTTAAGATACATACTCAAGCACTGGTTTCATCAAACGAGTTATATGATATTAGCGTAATTAGAATAGAGAACTCTCTGGACCATCGTTTAATAAAGCCAAGCAGTCATTAACATACTGCGCACGTGGTATAGTGTTAGTAGGAAAAGTATGATCAAACGCAGGCGCAATGTGGTTTCTGAAAAACGATATGGGCTCGCATTTATTGATGTTGAGCTGGCGAATCATTGTTTCTGCACCAAGTATAAAATGTATTTAAATACGCCTGAAGAGAAACCCAATCACTGATATTACCCATAAAAGAAGAAATTTTCGTATCGTCAGCGTAAATTAAAACCTTGGAATACTTCAAAAGGCTCAGAATGTCGTCAATGGAAAGAATAAAAATAAGTGGACCAAGGTGACTCCCCTGTGGCACCCTAGATGTGACTTTTATGAGTCTTTTCCTGAAACCCCCAAAAAGACTTTGTTAATGTGGTAAAAAATGACTTCATGAGAGATGAACGGAGATATATTAGCTGCACATATTCAAATTCTGAAGGACGAAAGGCACTTTAAAAAAATATTACTTATCTCACACCCGTCATTGTTATAGTGTCTCTCAAAAACCAAAAAAAAAAATTGGAAAGCCGTCGACTTTTCTCTTAATATTAACATATTTGTAAAAGGCGAATGAATCGCTGTATAACTTAACGCTTATGCCAACGATATATCCCTCATATGGAATCGATGAATGTGTTTTAAAGTCATCATAGCATGTCAAAAAATTTTTATGGCCAGAAAAGTCTCTAGTTTTAAAAAAGTCTTCGAAAGCTTCTCTTCTTCTCTGTTGAACTAAGATGGTGAAGTACGGGGTGGTCTTTGTCATCCATAAGAAACACAAGAGCTAAATACTTGGAAAATTTTGGTGTAAAACAAATTAACGTTTGTATCATTATTCCACAGAATAGCCCCGAAATCGATAGCAGCCAGCCTATGCGACAATTTAGTGTGGTTTACCTTCTTAAAGTTAAAAATAAAAAATTCGCTTCCTTACTTGGACATATATTTCCTGATTCGTAAGAAATATAAATAAAAACATCAGGGAGAAGATATGAGTCAACAGTTGACAAAATAGTGGAACTGAGTTTAGCTATTATATTACTAGGGCCAGAAGAGGAAATAGGATTCAACTGGCCACCCAAATCATTACCCATCTAGTGCAAACCTGTGGATATAATGACTCTAATGTGTCATAAAGACTCTATCCGTTGTCGTCAAGAAATATAGCAACAAACTTGAAATGGAATTTTAAGAGCTAAAAGCTTCAAGTTTAGTTCACTTGAAGAAGGGAGAAGCGCTAAAGGAGTGCAATTTTAGTGTATTTTACACTCTATCAACACACCGCCTTCCACGAGCAGGCCGAGGAAGAGAACTGTAAGATGCTGTTAGTTTTGCCCCTACATTCTGATACTAGTTCTTTCTTTTTGGAGTTTTCTGGTCCGTCGGGAAACAGCCCCCTGAACATAGGCCAGTGCATGGATGAACAATAGACCATCAAACCGAAAGACAAGAAACAAAATCCATACGTGGGAGCAGGTGTTGTCAACGACCCAGCCACCCTGTTGATTTGATAAAGCCCATCAGGATACGCTCCCAGCCCTGTTCATCCGTTTTCCCGGCCGATTTTTTATTTTATAGGTGCGGTATTTATCTACACTATAGGCAATATTTCATCGGCAGGAATCCGCATCACACCTGTGGCACCACACTCACCATTAACTGGGAGAGAGAGCCGAGGAACCTCCGCCAGAACGGAACAATAGCCAGTGCCGTCACTTAACGAAGTGCAACTATAAGCACTCGTTTCAGTGCCACATGCGAGATTGCCCACAAATATATAATAGAATTGATATTATTATCCCCAAACGAAGTGTCAGAAACTCTCAACAGTGAATTAACATTATTAAACTTACGTTGCAGGGTATTGAGGCTTTTTTACATACGTCAAGTACTGCACCGAGCGATATCTATCATTTAAGCCATGAAAATTATTTAAAAATGAAACTACGATTGTACGGGCGATCAACAACAGCTTTCTGATACTAATACTTACTATATATCTAAAAAAATATATACAACTGTTACAATACTTACATTTCAGTCGAAACAGTAGCACGATGGAGTGATAAAGCATATCTGCAAAACAAAAGAAGGAAATTTTGAAATTTTTAGTAAATCGGAAGATAGTAAATAAATTTCATATTTTTACATCCTAATCACCAACTTACTATGAGGCTTTTAGACAAACAAAACAAGCAAAGAAAATTAATCGTGTGTAGATACCGAAGTGTACGTGTTAAGGTAGTATTCCAAGTTCTTATCATGCCATCACCACACCACCACAATGTGTTTTAGCTACTCAATTATCCAATTTCTTTAAGAAACCCGATCCCAGGATAAACTTTAAGCTCTGAGCACCCTTTTGCCCCCATTGTCAAGCAATGGTTTGGTAAGAAAGAGTTTTTCTAACCAGAAAATGACCTAGAGCTCATATATGAGACAAGGCTCATATTAGACACAGATTTGAATTTGATTCGCATATTTGGGCAAAAACAGGACGTGCTGTGTTCTTTGCATGGGATAAAGTCCAAAAAAAAACCTTCAAGCTCATTGACGATGATGTGATTGCTTCTAAAATCAATTCCCTGGGGCACAGGCGCGATGTCGCTTGTCTAACGTTCTTTTATCGCTGCTTTAATGCACATTGCTCCAACGAAATTTCTGGTCTGATTCCTTGTAGATTAATCTTAATGCATTTTATCCTTGAGATCTAGCAGAACATTGAAGTTCCGTGAGTCCTTCTTGAGCGGAACTAGACGAATGTGGAACAGACTACTATCTTCTGTTTTCCCCAAGCCATACAGGCTGCAACTATTCAAGCAGAATGTGCACCGACACCTTAACTTGACGTCCTCCCTCTCCTATTTTCCTTTCCGACAGGGCTGTACTATAGCATCATAGGATATCATAGGAGAATTATTATTGAAATACTACTGGCACTTTATCCTTTTGCTACATTATTGTAAAATTTATTATTCCTCCAGGAAAAATGTTTCCCAAAAGAATTTCCACTCAAATGGAACAGGAATTTTAGGAGTCGAAATAATCTATAATAAAATTTTTAAAGAAATACCTAACCTTACATAAACCTCTTGTTTCAGTACAATAACACCTGTTACAAAATGAGCATCGTCCTAAAAATAAGGGAAAAAATTAAATGTTCTCTTTGTTCGGCGTACATTTTTAAAATCGTTGTGTGCCACCGACGAGATACATCCACCCTTATCCCACACAATTCCAAAGGACGAATTTCATTTAAGTGAAGCAATTTCGCTAAAAGTACAGTTCTGCCTTAAGGACAAGATCCTTTTTAAGAGCTACTAAAACCAAGGACAGCCCGCTGCGTGTAATTTGAAAAAAAAAGAATTCAACATACCTTTTTATGAGAGGGGGTGCATACAAACAGAACAAAACGAGCAGGATCCCTATTTAATTTTTAATGTCGGAAAACAAATTTCGTAAAAAGGAGTCTGAACGAGAGAAAAATCAATAGTACGGAGATCCTACCTAACAAGAAGGTAAATTATATGAAAACAATTCCAAAAAACAGTAGCGACTTGTACCCAAAACCGGAACGACTCGGGTCTATGTAAACACAATGTGAAAAGTCACGAAGGAGACGCGCAAATATAAACAAATATCGGGGCCAGCTACTACTTTCCAGGCAGGGTATTACTTCTCACATTTTCTGTAATTTCACGGCAATCCTGGCCTATGTAAATTGAATTCTGTTCTCGGAACGAAATTTCATTAATGGCAGCCGCCTTGTTAGGAGGGGCAATCCAATGTACGGACTTTTACAACTGAATCGCGGTTTGGATACTGTACAAAAATTGAGATGGTGTTATTGACGGTGTAAACATAGTCACTGGAGTGGTAATTGCCTGAGTCTACTTTAATGTTTAATAATAAAGGAATGGGAAGATAGTTACATCTGTCTTTCAAGAGATTTACTTGAAAAGTTCCAGATTAAATTTTTAATTATCGAAACACAAAGGAATGTAATTTTGTTCCCGGTAAGCTTTTGTCACATCTCTAATATTTATGGTGAGATCCTTGCTTTTGGATCTCCTTGAAATCCCCTTTGTTTTCGGAGTGGATAAACTTCTTTTCGGAGAGTTTATATTTATCTCCAAAACTTTAGCTAGCTTAGTTTTTACTTACAACAACAAAGTTACTAGAGCATGAACATGAACATGAAGACGTTTTTTCCTGGAAATTTCCATCATGCCTCCCGTGGTGTACGAACCCTTTTCTTTCCTTGAAAGTGTTACAAACTGCCCGGAGCACTCAAAATATCGTGAAAGTTTTGCTTCAAGTACTTCTAGGAGTGAAGTCAGAAATTCATGTCAAAGTTTGATCAGAAAATGCATTTATGACAGTGAAAGTTTGCTAAGAGACAAATACTTTGATGATGTGGTTTACAGTGAAAAGAATCAAATAATTTGCAACACATAACAGCTGACAAATGAGTTGCTTAGATATCACATGTATAGTGCTGAAAAAAATTAATTTGGTTCTAGCAATCCTAGATATTTGATTTTGGCCTCATTATTTTCTTACCGCGGATTTCTTTTTGTTTCTTATACACTAGTTGGAATGAAGAGTTATGTGTATGTTATTTGTATTCCAGTAGGAAATGTGTTCATTACTTTATTAATTAGTCATTGAAAATTCATGCATGATTACTCTTTAGTGCATTACTCTTTCAGTGATTTATTGCAGAAAATGTAAGGGCAAAAACCAGGCTTAATTTAACCTAGTAGGACTTGTAATCATTACCAGGTCGATTCCGTAATTATTACCTGTAAGGGCAAACGTCTACTTAGTCGATCACAGTGTCATATTTGAAAAAGATTCGCACAGATTTTTTGAGTAACTTCACTGCCGATTCACAAAATATTTTTGACATTCAGAATTGACAATTTTTAATTATTACTCAACCGTTTACACTGCATTACATTGGTAAGGTGTAAACTGATCTAGTGTTAGGAATTTTAGAATTTCCACAAAAAAAAATTCTCCACTAATTACCCTATCGGTTACAATACATTACAATAATAACCATTTACATTTTCTAGGAATTTCTTTGAAGGATTCTTCAATTACGAGACAGCGAATACAAGATTTCCTATTGGGAGGTATTGCTGAGCTATTCATGGATAAATGGAGGGATAACTTTACATCAGGTCAATAAAACCTTACGGTGGGTCCTCGCTTTTTCCCCGTAGAGATGCCTACATCGCCTACGTTTTTCTTATTACCGATCTTCCGCTTATACCGCCCACGTCAATCTCAGTACCTCCCATATCCCACCAGAAAAACGTATAATATTTCTTTTTAATGTTGTTAGGTCTGATGTTACCCACCAACGACTGTAGAACTGTAAAAATTCCATTCAATATGAAAATGTTGCTATTGTGCAATGTTCTGCTCATTATGGACCGATTCCTTGCTTTGAAGGGCTTCAGAAAATTCTTTCCAAGTGTTGCTCCGAAGTACCATTCCTATTCCGGTGCTACAATCTGAGCTAAACAACACAGAGCACAACCGCATTTTTTTATTATTTTGATTTTTGTAGTAGCTTTTTTCTAAATGCAAATTTCCCATTTTTCTAGCTTGTACACACCCAGAAAAATTGTTGGAGAACTAACCCACATTGTAAATTACGTAATTGCTCCCAGAAGCAATGTACCCACAAAAAATTAATGCACGCACAATCTCCAAAGTACTTCTCCTGGTGGGTATTCTTTGTACACTAGAAACTCCTGTGTGGAATTAACTCAATCCGTTCTGACATTTTCTGAAAATTTCAGTAAGAAATATGATACTTCCACAAATTCCTCTCATTACTATTCAAAACAGCAGGTTACCTTTGATGATGAAAACAAATGGAGAAAACTCTTAACCTCGGTTGACTTGAGATTAACACCTGCTAATTAACTGAAAATTTCCAGAGTACCGTGGAGTGCAGCAGCAGTAGCGGACCAGTCTCATCCGTGTGCTGATGCATGGGAACTCTTTTTTTGTAGTTGTTGTTTGCTCTGGTACCTTCATACCAGCAGGTTTGGCCGTCATTCTTTCTACCACTCAGCAAATTCAGGCTGTCTCGATCAAAAGGGTTTTGTGGTATGAACTTCATCCATCCGTGTATTAGCTTATTGCAACCAAGAGGCAACATGAGCTGGCTGATAAAACCCTTTTGAGTCCTACCCCGTTGTTGTTCACTTACAATGATTAAAACTTTGGCATACCGTCATGTGGCTGCCTTTTAACATTCGCAGATGAGCTAAGAACAGAGTTAAGGCACTTTGTAAGGCTGCAGAGCTTACCTCCACAGGTACCAGGTCCAACCAACCAGTTGAACGAATCACTATGCTCAGGTACACAAGACGGGTCCAGAATAAAGAAGTGACCGAAGATTATAAAAACCAACCCAGCATGACTCGGGATCTGGACGGTGGATACTTCAAGTCCACGTCCAACTCTCCGATTGCTTATGGGCAGTGCTCTGCGAGGTGTAATTAAATCGAAGAGCATGAAACCAGAATTTTTTGGAATTTTTTAATTTTTCCACTTTTTCGAGTTTATTGCGAGCGACTTTCCTCCTGCTTTTTCGTGACCCATTCAAATGGGCATGGGCACCTTGTTCTAGGGCTGTGCACGTCTCCGACTCGGACTTAGATTAAGTGCTGTAAGCTTTTATGATGTTTTGTGATTCCCTTGTTACCATTCCGCCCATCAATAGAAATCTTTTTACCTCGCCTCTGGGCGTCCAATGGTTACGAAGCAGCTGCTCCGGCACTCCGGCCAACAGGATGACTCTGGAGAATTTCGTATTCTCCAGTTAATGTAAATTTAATTAGTGATTTATTGCGTGAAATAATTTATGACAGCACCCCGGAGACGGTAAAGATACAAGATTGTGTAGAACAAGAATTCTAAATTGATTTGCGATGCTGTTATCCTCCCCTGCCCACTCCGGCCGCTTTGAACCACTCTCCGCCAGCCTATAATAGGCACCTTTGGAAGGCATGCATTTGTAATATCAGCAATTTTATCATTTAGGGATACATCAAGCAGATAATGGAACGGGTCTTTTAAGTAAATTGGAGGTTTATTATAGGCAATCTTGCCTATAATATCGTTCTATTAAATTTTGAGCAATTAAATGTATCCCCGGCCCCAGCTCTGTATAGCTGCTAATTGGATATGTATTGAAGCTGTGATTTGTAGTCTCGATAATTGTGCGGGAATTAGTGAATCTTCCTGGCTTTTCTTGCCAAAAGGTTGATGGCTATCTTATAATTTGAAATTGGAATTTTATACAATTATTTGATTTATAGCGTGGCTCCGGTAGATGATTAGATCACTGCAGCATGGTTTGTACTTGAAATCGTTGCCGCTTTACCTTTTGATTGGAGGAATCTTAATAAATTTTACAGTCTGACACCTAATTCCCGATGCAATTTTCAGTTATCGGGGAGCTGAGTGTGTTCATCTCTCTTGGAGGTTATGATTTATGTATCCGATGAAGAAAATTAAAAGGCATTGTTTTAATATGGAGATGGAATTATACAAACGGCTCGGAGGTTTATCTGCTTAATGATTGATGATAAATAGGCAATTTCTGTCAATCAAGGTTGGAAAATAAAACCGGACCAGGTGATAAATGGTAGACCGGTTCGTCCTCTACGTAGATTCTCGAGTCAGTTTCAGTTCACTTACCCGAGCAACAAAATTAGAATTGCATATAAAATTAAATTAACTTTACTTTGGAATGTGCGACTTTCCAACTCCTTTCGCGTGCATTTCCCAACCAAATACCAAACGAAGTATGTAGTTTATTATTATATGCAATGCACTAAACATAAATGTTTACTACTTTGACAACGTGATTCTATGGCTGTTTGCCTAGTTTCATCAAATAATTTACATCGCCTGTCGTGTAAGTGGAGCCGGTTACATATGCTGCGGTTAACTTAACCAAAACGAGTCATCATGACCTGGCACCGAAGGCATTTAATTAGTGATTCAGTGACAAGTGACAAATTACCCCACAATCGGCTATCAATGCACAGCTTGACTTCTGCCCACGTAAACTGCCTATGCTTTAATAGATTGAAGGCAAATGTAATTGTTATTGTCACTCATTACCAATTCCATTCCTAAGATCTGAGGGAAGATCAATAAAAATGATTTCCTTCAGAATATCAGCAGCACCTTCTACATCACATCCCCATATCACGACACATTCTAGTCACCCTTTTCAGTTTGATGTAACGCCTCGTATTCTCCCCCTCCCATTACCTGAACCTTTACGTATAGGGTTCCATAACGCAAACATGTCATCTAATTGATGTCAATAACTCAGTCACGTGTACCACATGTACCCTCTGTGGTTCCTGCTGGATATATCCAGCCGCCTTACACATCCCCACAACCGGGGGTAAGACCTGGAACATGATTATATTCACATGTTGAGCATGAGCATAATTTATTAATAATATGCTCAGGTGGCTTCAGGTACCATATGTGTTACAATAAAAGCATAACGGGACATGGTTATGTTTAGTTCCGATACCACAGGGCCGAGCCGAGCAGGTTCATTTCCCTTACAGTGCCATATGTCTAAAATGCCGTAGAGTTGTGCGCCATGCCAACCACCAAAAACTTGTGTTTCAGGTGACAACAGGTGATGTCGTGAAGGATGTGCGTACAACTACATGGGTTTCGTTAGTTTGTTCAGTCGTAGTCGCGAAAATTACATCAAAACAATGTGATAGATCGACTATCACAGGTTTTCTCTTAATTTAATTGTAATTCTACATCATCACTGCCAATGGCAACATGAACTCATCCCTGAACCGAACTGCTGTCTTCCAGGTACTAGAAATGGAGTGTGTCATGTGGTTATGTAAGACAGGTAAGCTTAAACTGAGGTCAGAGATAGATTATGTTCCTTTGTCATGGGAGACAGGTGTACGTGCAGCATAATTTAGATTATGTTCTTCATTGGTAGGTAAATTGTGACAGAACAGATTCGCCCAGGATTTAGTAAGTCATTCCAGGTTCCAGTTGTGCTTTTACAACATTTTGGAGATTATTAATGCAACTGAAATTCACTTTAACACAATCTGAGATTTGTGGTGGGAACTATATAAAAACAGTCAAGAAAGATCCATTCAAGTACTCTGTGAGAAAAAAAAGTAAAATTGGTGCTATGTGCCTTTTACCTTTAAGTACTTCGAAGTACGTACTTTTAAGTACTTCGAAGAAATACTGAACATTTGACGTGCGGCAATCATGGCATCTTTCTATGGTTTTAAAGTAAAGATAGGCTAGTTACATACTGTTAAAAGGGCCAAAAAATTTCCGACAAGATTGCTAAATAATTAAGCAAACGAAGAAGGTTTTGGCCTTCAGCTCAACACCTTGGACAGAATGCTACTATAGAACTTTTAAATGTCCTCCTAGTTTCCTTAAAATTGATGTAAGAACCGAAGTATTTCAGGTAAGGGTTGATAGCAGCTGAACCCAAAAGCTAAATTCACACTTTTTCAAAGGATAGGAAAGGAAAGCCCACCGAATTCAATTTGGATGGGAAGCAGAAGAGGACTGATAACCCGAGTGCTCATTTCTATATATTTATTTATTTTCTACAGATTTTTTACCTTATTTATATTTCTTAGAAGAAATATAAAATTGGTATTTGAGGAAGGTGGGTGATTATGCGATTCATAGATGATTTTTTACATTTTACTCGTAAGATAAAATTCTTGAAAGGGGATCACATGGAAGATCCAAAACTATTGTGGACCATAAACAAGTCAAAGTGCTAGATGCATCTGATTCACTATTATCACTTGTTCAGATTTTAGCCATACCTACGGTTGCTATGAAACAATTTCGATTAAGATTAATTACTAAAAATTACTATTTAATTAAAATATGTATTTTTAAAAGTAGTAGTTTTAGGGGTTCCAAATGTGTCTTCCGGTGCAACGCTATTATTTTTCCTTTTCCTAATTCACCATCTGCGTTGTATTTTTTTCTCTTTATTCCATTTTTACTCCGTTTGTGGTGCAGTGGCCCGTCTATATTATAGGTACTGTCCTACAGACTTTAGTTTTAGTTTAATACACCCCATAAATTTATACAGGCATTCCCATGTAATTAAATTGCCAGCGTGGCACAGTGAGTGTCAAAATTATTTATCCGATCACTATATTCAAATGAAGGTTATGATATTAATTTTAAATGAAAATATACCTTAAAAATTTAAGAAAAGTTTACATATAAGTTTATAAGAACATAATATAAATATTTTCGCATAAACTGTAAATTTATTTTAAATAAATGAAATTTTGAAGAAATTTCAAGAATTCATATCCCGCAAAATTATTTCTTGGATTTAATTTAATTGAACTAAGGTATTTATTAATTTACTATTTTACAGATTTTATACTTTTGTGTCTGCTCTTTTAGCTTTATATTTATAAGATCAAGCGGCAAAACAACCCTAAATGAGAACTAATCCACTACCAATGAACTATTTTTCTCGTAGTTCCTAATTTCCTTTCCTTGCGTACGGGCTGAGGCGCACGTTTACAGATTTTCTCCCTTGTTGTACAGGACACTGTGATTTATCTGGGTATCAGTGGTTGAGACAATTCTACTGACAAGAATTGTACTTGTGAAGCCACTGGGTTGATGCACAATAATAATTTCATGCCAAATATAGTGGCTCACTTGCAACATTTATCAGGTTAAAATTTCCCAATCTCCCTATACTTAATTTCCTTCCGCCTAAGCTGTGCTGCGTGCGTCATAGGATTGTCTCATGACCTTAGGCAATACCTTAAAAAAAGAAAACATTTACCATATCTCCACGTAAATGAAGGTAAGTTTAATTTATTACCCTTAAAATTTTGTTTTCCCACACATATTTGGTTATTCCTCATTAAAACTTTAACCCCAGTGCACAGGTAATTGCCCTGAATTATTAAAATTTCATTATTTTGATGATTTCCTTTAAGTGCATAATGTAATTGCACCGGAATAATATTTTTAATTTTCTGACATCAAAATAAATTGCAAATGATTCCCTTGTCTGGTTGATGGAATGGAATTTCGTTTGTAATATTTTTGTCATGAATTGCACTTTTAATGTGTACGTTAATTTTCCATGATTTTCATATATTCATTATTTTTACATATTTATGTAAAATGTGTGCCAGATAAGAAATAGCTCTGAGTTGGGTACAGATACACTTGACCATTTTCACAATTCACTACTAAAAAATCGATCTTTTATTCGAGTTATCTTGCGTCACTCTGATTGCAGTGCATATTTTATGAGATTTCGGGCGGCAGATATATCGTACTTTTTGAATGATAAGAAGTCCACTGCTACATTATTCTGGTTTAAATATGAAATTATTGGGAATATATTAATTTGCAAATTTATTTTGATATGGATAGTATTCAAAAGTTCATATGGATTTTGGAAGATTTTGAGAAACGCCAACTCAACCTAAACAAAGTGTTGGGCTAGTGCAAAAATCTCGTCACACCACCCTCTTCCAACTACAATTAAAAATACCATACAATCTGTCTAAAATGCTATTCAAATAGATTTCACGTTCCAATTTCATAGTTACATGAATCGAATTTAAGGGTATTTCAAGTAAACCCATCAATTGAACCGCGAAAAAAACGCAATTTTATTCATTTGGAAAAGATTCTGGAGATTATTCTCCCATCAATCCTCTTAAACTTTGAAGGATTCATCAATTACTTCAAGCCGTACAGGAAAAAAACGAGACATATCATAAAAAAAAATCTGGATAGTCTCCCAAAAATCGACCAATCTAACCAACGAAACCTTTTACCCAATAGGCAAACACATGGTCAAGTAGTGCCAGGAGATTATCCCCAAAACTGATTTAGCAGCTGCAATTGACCCTCTATCCAATGGGCCACTAACCGCCCTTATGGAAATAGAGTTTAAAGCCGCATTCATTCTTCAGTACACTTGACTGACTCTAGTACTTGTAATCGCGTAAATAGCTTACAACCGGACCAGTAGTTGTTGCTGTATTCTCAATTGGAATTAATTCCGGCTGATATTTCCCAATTCTACAATTCTGATGAAATATGCAATCCACATGAGTTGCTGATATCATAGTGGAAGTGGAGGGAATCAAAAGCGCGATGCCCTTCAGGGTGAATTCATTAGTTTAGGCATCTCGTATTAGTCTCGATTGCGAAACTCATGATAATTTACCATGTCAGTGGAGAGCAGTTAAATAATACCTCAAACAATTGTGCACTACTACTATTTTCGCAATTATATGATGCACCTCGTACAATTAGGGTGAGGGATGATATGTAGGGTGGGAAACTTCAAACGATTCCCTCATGTGTTGATTACATTTATGCGCCTAATTGAGGTAATTCATTTGCTGTACTTTCCGGGGTGGGATTGCTCTAAGATTGGCAATTGTTATATTTGCATTGTAGTAGGAAAATTAAGGGATACTTTAGATACGCAGTTCGACTCTCTTCAATACCCAAATGGAGAATGCTTTGTAGTCGCGATTTTAAGGATGGGATCTTTTGTTATTTCTAGAGATTAAATCGGTCTCCATCTGGCTCTTACTAGATTTTATACAACAGGGAGTAATTTCGTGTCCGACATTATGCCATATTTGCACTACTGCTATACTGCTAGACGGAAGAAGATGAATCTTCGAAGAATGGAGGACAAATTTCAAAACTCCAACAAAATACCTGAGTTACATACATTGAAACTTTCACTGAATGCCGGGACAAATGTTACACTTGTTTACATCCCATTATCTATTATCTATCTATCTTATCATATCGCATACTCATACGTCTACCATTTTACACTTCGTGCACCCAAGACCCAACGATGTGTCAAAAGAACTTACCCAAATCAGCATTCAGTAACTGCTGAAATAAAAAGAAAACACATTGATTACATTCGTTTTATTAGCGTTTGCTTAGTAAAGTGCAATTGTGTTGCCCTAGGGTTCGCCTTAAAAATCTCCTACAATCGAAAATAAAAAAGTGTCGAATGGAATAAAACATCCTGATGCCCAATAAAAAACATAATCGTACTAACACTTCATTGAACTTGAATTTTAAAGACGTACACACCCTAAGTAAATCGACTCTCAAATACATTGCCGGCGACAATAAAAGATAGGGCCAGGATAGGGTGCTAAATTTGAACATTCGGGAAAGCGCTTTCGAAGGGTATGGCAAAATGTTATTGCGTGTAACAAATTTTGTGGAAACGAGAACTCCCCGACTGGATAGCACAAGTGTACGTAGTGTAGGAGATAACATCCATTCATACACATTCAAAGGTTTATGTCGTCATAAAGTTCTATGACATATAGGATTACAGGCAGCTAGGATAACCGGAGAAATATAGGAATTTAGTGAAGGGTTTTAGGGTCTCGACTTGATACGACAGACATTCAAATAAAATAAAATAATCAAACGGGAAGACAGCTTTGATACATACAGACAAATAATATACCCTAAAGCTAAAGGAAAGTTGGGCACCTTTAGCAGCAGCTGAAGTAACAACAGTGACAGGGCCAGCAGAAAAGTAGATAAGAACCCAGAGGGTATAGAAGAGCTTTCGACAAATTCGTTTTTAGTATTTCATCGGCCAGTCTATACATCGCAGTACCTTCACCACTATACTAAACCATTAGGAATTCTCTGCTCCTGTAGTCATTTCTTCATAACTAGGAAGCAACCATATGTATGTCTACGTGTGGGGTTACCTTTATAAGCACATACAGTTTGTCTGGTCGGTATGGCAAAATTGTATACTGCTTGGCAAACAATTTAGTTGTCATATGGTGTGCAGACGGACGACAGGACTTCCTTTCCAAGTTGATACCAGTATTCCGCCTATATTTGTCTGCTTAGAATATACCTCGACGATAGTGTGCCAAGTTGTGCAAAAGGAGTGCTCCTGGAGGTAGACATGACAGGACAGAACAAGGCAAACAAATACCAGACGTCTGGAATACAAAGTGAAAATATGATTGCGGCTAAGTGGAAGTATTTCAGAAATTACGGCGGTAATTGCATTAGGTGCCTGATGGAATCTCGCTCAGTTCCCTTATTCCCTACACACAACCCGTTCCCTGATTTGCTAATTATAACTCAATCGATTATGTCTGCCTTGCCTAATTATTTATAGTGATAAGGTATTCCCTGCGCTGAAGACATTTGGTTGAAAATGCTTTTAAGTTGTTTTTTTTTCTATGTAGTTGGACCGAAAGGCAAGAATCATGAGTAGATGTACTTTATGTATATAAATCTTCGATTCTACATCTGTCCGGGTTTCCCACCCTAACTAAATGTTTTGGCTTTACTAGGGAATTCGCTTGAAATGTAAGATTTACACACAGCAGGACAATAATTTGGATCCACCTACAATCCATTAATCTCTTGGGTATTGTGAGGCAATGAAAAAAGAATTTCTTGTAAACTAATTTATGATGGGATTTTGAATTATAATTAGCTAAATAAAATTAGACGTTTTTAACAAAAAAAATTAATTACTTATTTGAAAGGATTTAACGTCCATGGTTGCATTTTAAACTTAAGGATTCACACTTAAAGGGCGAAAATTGTTTCATGGGTGATGTGCCGATAAGCCCTTGGTTTACATTCAATATTATTGAGAATGGAATTGAGAAAAGATTGAGGAAGATATGTTAAACAACACAGTGACAGAAAGCAGCCTTGTGATATTCCTATTTGGTTTCGATGTTATTTTATTATTTAGTCAAAATTTTTTTTCGTATTCCAATACATAGTTCTTATAAACTAGGCTCATTATTAGCAAGTGAAGGGTGATTTCAAGTGCCACTGGCATATACATGACGCTAAAGTACATTCTTGCTGTCTGCAATAAGTGCCTAGAGGTTCAGTTAACTTTAATTGATAACGATGTTGTTGAAGTTACTACTGTTTCTGCTGCTACTTATTTGGAAACAAAGTGGTAGTAGATCGTAAGTGCTCCACCCTCGTAGTTCGTGCTCTGCAATCTTTCGCGGCCACCGATGGAATTCTGGACTGCGTACAACTGCTAATATGAATGATTTAGAAATTTTAATATCTAATAGCTTTTTGTTACTATCCCAAAGAAAATTAAAGTTCTAGAAAAACGATAAATGTACAAAGAAAATATTAATCTCAGAGATTTATTGTTCAGAAATACTCTCTTAAGAAAATTATTACAATCGGATGACTGCATGTGGACCGAAATTATTGGAGTTCGTGTTTTGATTATTAAAAAAATGAATAATGTTACTCACAGAATTCTTCGTAGTTAAAAAGTGATCGCCATCTATTTTAATGGTCTCATATTTCTGCCTAACTACTTCAGGTAACATATTAAAAAATCGGGCAATTTACTTTTCTTATATCTTAGTTCATGGCGAATAAAAACACTGGTCCTTCGAGCCGGATCCCTTACATTTACAACTTTTTAACGGGTACAGCGGATGGGATTCAGCTGGTCTGCTACTGAATACTTTTAAAAGGTTTCGAATTGGCCTTAAGTATTTAGACATAGGTCGTAGTAGCATAAGCTGCAGTTTTAGTGGGAAAGTGTGACCAGCTGGTGCTACATATGAGATATGACCAAAAAGAAACGATAATTTTTTAATAGCGTGCACTGTATCTTGGGTTTCGAGTTAATTTTGTTTTTATAGATTGGTAGATACATGCCAATTTTCAGCCAGCTGCAATGTTTAGTTTTTGTTTGGCGAGCGAATAAACAAGAGATAGGTTTGCTTATTGTAGAACTACCAATATAGAGATTGCTGGAAAAGTAGAAATCTCAAACGGTTCATATGAAGCAACTTTTACCAATGTTTTGAACATGAAACGAATGGCAAACAAATTTTTTCCGATAGGAAACTGGAAGCATTGAGAGGTCCATTAAGGTTATCTGTTTGACGAAACTACGGTAATGAGATATTAACAATGTACGTGATTAATAATAATCACTGGTTTATTAACCTGTTAAGAACTATAACCGTAAATGAGAAATTTCGCCGGTTTAACCTTGGATTCGGAACCAGATATTTACTGTAACATCCAATGAATTTTATTGGTTAGTCAGTTTTCAGCAGAAAACGTTTTACTATTGATAAACTGCAATAAGATTCGTTTCTGAGATCTCATGAATATGCGAGCAACGAGGTTATCTAGTGATTTTTGTAGAGCATAGAGGCCGTTGATTATGTTCCTGTTAACCATGGGCAGATACCTGTGGGAGCCGTGAACAAATCAATGTTTTCGACTACTGTTTGGAATTAAAAGTTGAGCTTGTAAATTTCGCTCGGATCAAAGCTATTTGCGGACACATAAGATGCTATTCCATGTCGAATTCTTGTCAAGTGTACAAGTAAAGATTTCGTGCTTAACATAACAACAGAGTAGATTTTGGGCCAATAAACCATTGAACTTAGGAAATTTAGATCTATGTGGCAAGAAGCAACGAAGAAGTAAGCGGAACGTAATGTTTTGCAACGAAAATCAAAACAGAGAAAAGATACAAATCCTAATCTTCTCACAGCAGGCACAGAAATTATTTCAAGTATTTCTTTGTGCTTGATATGCACATGAGCCTCTACTTCTAAGCACTGCATAAACATAGAAGTAGACGTGCCCAGAATAAGTTTGAGAGCACTCAACCACTGAAGGAAACTAACCAACCATCCGATTCGCATCGTCCCATCTTGAAGTGTACCAGTGCGGAAACGAAGAATTCAGTTATTCTCTGCAATAAAATTTGCAACTGCAATTTGGTTAACATCCTCAGGGAAAAGTTTCTATCTGAAATGTAAAAGTCAGTGGGGGACTATCTGTTCATTCTTCCCCACTAAAAAGGGTAGGTATTATAAAATTAATTACCATCAAATGGAGGGAGTACGCTTAGGAGCTGTTTGGATTTCCGTGAATGGAAAAGCAGAAGAAGGATGCTGGTCAAATAAAGCTTCGACGAAGATAGGATGGGGGGGGGGGTGTCTATTCAGACTGCCTGAATAAAATACTATAATGTGCTTGAATTGTAATTAACATGCAGTCCTGGATATGATTAGAATGTAAATTAGGGACTCAGGTTTAGCTCTACGTGGAGATTTTAAGAAATTGTAATTTTTGTTAATTATTTCGTAATTTAGTAAGTGAGCATATGGTCGGGGCTGCACGCTTAGCATTGAGTTAATTAAAAATAGAAAGGGTTTGAAGGCATGACCGTAACTAAGGGGTGAGCTGAAATTGGGATTAGTTATAGCCTGTGGGTCTTTTCATTTCTAAATCTCATTGTGCTTTTGGTACATTAAATAAATTAAAAATTTATAAAAGGAATATGTGGAGATATCCGATAGCGTCTGCCCAAGTACTTGCCGAGCCTCACTTGTAAATACGGTTTATGGTCTTTGATGCTTGTTCACGGTAATTTTCATCTCTACAGGCTTCAAAAACTGGCAAGGAAATGGAATTATTTTTAGAAATCTAAGTTTGGGCCCACGTATTCCAGGGATGGGGAGGGAGAGATAGTATTAATGAAAAAAAAACATTAAATCTTAAAAGTGTATTGGAATTTTGGTTTTATTTAGATCCCCTTAAACCCTTATTTCTTGGTTCCTCATCGTCTTATATACGTTCCACTGTAAGGTTGCACTTTTGGACCGTTGGTGTTTAGTGTGCATACAAAGCATTCTGTAAGTCATAAGCGGACTTAAGGGGAATGGGAGAAGGAAAAGCAATGAAATAGATTTTAGAAGCAGAAGTTAATTTCCACCCATTTCGAAAAAGGGTAAAATGACTTCCTTTCTTGAATTACCACAACAATTAGTAGATGACTGTGAAAATAACCAACGTTTACTCTCAAAGCTATTAAACTTATTACAGCTATAATTTATGATTATTTATTATTTAAAAAATTCCATTGGAATGCTTGGTAAGTTACTAAGAACCGTGACCATTTACTATTTACGTCCACAAAGAAAAATGTATGTAGCTACGATAAAATCTATAGGCGTTATGAAATGAAAAAGTTCCATAGAGCTGAGGAAATTATTGGCTAGTGATGAGTAATTATTTTTTTATTGTGCAGAAACATCTCTAGTTTTTGCCGACTAACAAATAAAAAAAACCTACTGCCATGATGCATGATATCACCATTAGAAAAATATAAAGTATTTCTCCTTTATCTTGAAAACGGTTGAGAATTAATACCAGCTTACCAATTGTTTTTTGTTACAGCTGTCCGTATCTTTCATCTATTAAAAATTAATCTATTAGTTCCGGGATACTCTTTGATGTTATCCATTTCAAGAGATCACACCTATGTGTAATAGCGTACAAAGATATTGTATTCATTCGGTGAGAAGTTTCGCCAAAGAAAATTAGTCCAGCATCAATAATTTGGTCTAAAACAATTTAATGGATCAATTTAGTGTCGATGACCACAATTTTGATAACAGATAATGAACAATTTAAGGGAACTGTTTTATACCATAAACTAAGAAGGAAAGTGCATTCAATAATGCCAAGCAATCGTCAGAAAAACTTTGTGTTAGGGAACTAGTCACTACAGTAATATCTCTTCTAGATTAGATACCAGTTTTCTAAACTTACGGATCGAAAATAGATCATGGAATCGGTGAATTATTGGTCCCAATACCAGAGTCTTGGTTGCGATGGGTATATGGCCCACCGTCACCCAGGCCGAAATCTATCACATTGAGACCTGTGCTCTTTTAAACCTTAACAAAGGTCTGAAAGGTGCCAACATCACTATCCTTTTTGACAGCCAGGCGGCGCTTAGGGCGTTCTCATCCTGGTACTTCACTTCCAAGCTTGTCAGGGAGTGTTTTGAAATTCTACAACACCTGGCCTCGAATAACAGAGTTACACTCTTTTGGATACCTTGTCATCGAAGTATAGAGGAGAATGAAGCCGCTGACAAGCTGGCCAGGAAAGGCTCATCTTCCCAACTCCATGGTTCCGAGCCTTTCTGCAGTATTGGTTGATCGACTACAAAAGCTCTTATAGGAAAATGGGCTAAGGGTCTTCAGCAGTTTTATTGGGAAAATGTCCCAAGTCTTTGTCAACCTAAAGAGTTTGTCAGACCCTGTGAATACAAAATTACCGCCTTCTGCAAAGCGGATCTTAAGTTGCTTACGGACTATCTATCTGGCCATCATGGGCTAAGGTATCACCTTAATAAAATGAGCCTGTCTAGTGAGAAGGAATGTTATCTTTGTTTGGAAGGTTCTAGATGAATGCCCCGCTTTGGCGTGGCTAAGAAGAAAGATCTTCCTCCAGGAAGTCCTAATTCCCGGTGAGATCAAATCCTCTTCAACAATAGACCCTCTTGCTTTCAAAAGGAAGGCAGATAGTCTTGATTTAGAAAGACTCCCTTCGAATTTAGAACTACTAAACGGCGGGTTATCTTGGTCACAAGCATCAAAGCTACTGCAAACTGCAAAATATTTCTTCAACATTAAATCTATTCAATCTCCCCGTATAACCTCGAAATGACATTTTAACTGTACGAAAATTAGAAATTTTCAAATTCATATCAACTTCCTTCGCTGTATAAACATGCCCGTCAACCTTCTATTAAGGCTCCCACTTTTAAACTCCAACGAACATGCAACTTTGCTATTACATCTAAAGCACCTACTTAGCTAGGGGCATTTTCCTTTAATCAATTTTAAAGAGATTGTAGGTACCAGGTTGACTACAAAATTCATCGCCACGTTTAAGTAGAATGCAAAAAAACCCGCTCAAATAGTTTAGCGTGACTCCGGGATCACTTAAGTTCCGATGATAACTCAGAAAGTGTAAGCGCGCTGAGGTGAAATTCATCAGCTAAAAGTTGCCATTAAAATTCCACCCGGGTCTGTGATTTTACCTCCTGCGGCGCTATGATATATAATAGTGGTGTTTCTTAGGCCCGAAAAAGTAAGCTCGCAGTAATGTTTTGCAGCGATAAAACACACTCATTAGGGGAAAGCTTTTAGTCACTTTTATGGTTGGAATTAGAACGCCGTGAGCCATTTCGCCTCCTTTCGGTGCTTGAGAATTCAATTAGTCCGTTGCGTGCTAAATCTCAATACAGATTTAGCTCACCCAGCTCGTATGTATCATGTGTCATTATCATGCAATAATCACATATGCCACTTTCCATACGTTCCCGAAATAGATTGAAAGTATTTTTCTTCCCGGACTAAGTACGTGTTCCTCAGGAATTTTGAAACCCCTTTGCAGATATTTTAGGAGGTTTTTTTCGCCATCATTTATTAAGCTGAAGGGTCCTGAATATGTACACATATCTAAACTTAGGCCTACGATAGCAATGTGTACGTATTTATGGGCTCTCCTTATAAACCAGTTCACTGGATACGGCAATAAATTATTATTAATGGCCCCAACTCCCAGATCCAGTTCTCCCGGGCTAACACCCCTGCACTATGGGATTACAGTGTTTTTTTTTTTTTTGTTTTTGTCGAGACTGCTATAGTTCTGCACAGTTCGGCTGAAAGAGCGTTCCCAGTTTCCAGTGTAAGTTTGCGTGGATTAATACGAAATCGATTTATCGTTATTTGCCCTCCACTAAAATCCAAATATTAGCGATTGCAACCGCGGGCAAACAACACTCTCGCAATAAGAGGGTGGAGATGATAAATGCGGACTCGAATCGATTCGTAAATTATATTATTCAGGCTGGCATGATCGAGCATAATTTGTTGCTTCTGGCAGTTGAAACGAAGCTACAACCACCGTACGACATCGAACTGGGATTAGATTAATGGTATAACAGCGAACTATTCTAGTTGGCTTAATTAGGGACAACACTTGAAAAGGTTCATAAAAAAGCTGACATTGCTATTGTGGAGTAGCATTGAGACCTCCATCATGATTATTGGTTATTGTACTCTCACTTTAGATCTATGAGATTTGTCAATTTAAGGCGGTCAGTGTTCAGTTGCTGCCTTTTCACTACGCCTAAACGTGGATAGTCGACTATGAGTAAACGCAAAAGACTTTTGCAGAGGTCAATTAATGGGTCTAAGCGAAGCGGCTAGAGCTCATGGTTTCAGGGAGAGCTGTAAAGAATTAATTAGCAGTGATAACCACAAACAGATATTGCTTGACTCGTGATTTCTTGAATCATTTGCTCCTAATTGGAAGCAGTTAAGATCGTGCTTTCTTCTAGAAAGAGATTTTGTACTTGATTTGTTAAAGTTGATGGGAGGAAAGTGAACTTTTCAACGGTATTGTGTTTCTCTATAGATTCTCAAAAAGTAGGTCGCTATTAAAAGCATTGTTCTTCTTCGTTAAGACAGCAAACTAATCTGGAATTTATGTCTAAAGTCTATAATTACCAATTTTTCTAATAACCTAATGACACTTTCTTTAATTTGTTCAATTACTTTGAGACAAAGGAGAAAGTCTAGCGTCATCAAATCGGCCAATAGGTTTTGGCTGTAGCACAGAATATAGAATAAAATAGAAATCTCATCAAGAACAACAAAATTGCGAATACTTTATTCACAACTTTGTGATAAATATAAATCAAATCCATTAGAGTACCGGACTGCAATGTTGTGTGTAGCGATGAGCGCATGCTCTTTGTAGCTATTGTTTAGCGCTCATCAGTATCACGAGGTATCGAGGAGAACAGCCAAACGACTGATGTGTATGATAGGATTTGAAGTAGCGTAAGATTTCATTTTCATACAACAGTTTCTGGTTCCTGATGAGTCTTCTGATTTAGTCTGTATTCTGTGCTACTTCCTTCTTCATCTCCTAAGTCATATTGCTCCCATCATAGACTAAGCAGTTCTGATAGCTTTTCTAGAAATCCATTTTTGTCATAATTTTCTAAACTATTTAACATGAATTCTTTTTTTATTTGTTTTGATTTTATACATTTTAGTATTTTGCATAAGTTAATTAGAAAAATGAAGTTTTTCAATTTACACAATATTCGATTTTGGAGCTCCAATATCCACCACTAGTCTTCACGTGAAAATATTTCATTGGCGACTCATTAGAAAATCTTTATAGATGCACTTGGGCCATGCCCCAACCCGCACTTGCTTTGATCTCCAAATATTGTGTTGTTATCGGAATTTCGTTTTTGTTTTAATTTTCAAGAAATACAGTTCGATAGAAGTGGGTCAAAAATTGGGTTTAAGATTTTTCGACAGATTCTATTGAATTTTGAAAGTTTGAAGGAAATCGTCATAGGAGAAATGGGTTAAAAATTGATTTATATTTTTAGAGGACCCCGAATGGGGTCCATACCTGATGCCCATTTATTTTGACCTGGAAATGTTATATTGTTATCGTAACTACGCATGTAGATCGAGTTTCAAGAAAATCGATTCGGTAGACAATGGACCCCTGGTAGAACCCATACCCCATGCCAACTACACTCGCCTTAACCTGGAAATATTTTATTGTCATCGAAACTGCGTATGTAGACTGAGTTTCAAGAAAATCCATTGGGTAGAAGTGGATCAAAAATTGATTTCAAGATTTGACCCAAATAAAGTTTCTAAGTAATACTTCAAAACTGAAGACGTTAAAATGATACGATTTACCTAAGATTTTATAAGACCAACCCGTAACCCGGAAACCCGTAATTTCGACATTGTAATGCTCATAATACTGTTAGATATTACTCTAGAAATATAGGCAAAGACAAGACTGACAATGTGTGCCATCTTCATCTAGCAGTAATAAAGCCAATGAAGCTTATTTCCTGTCCATGTGAGGCCTTTACACACTTGAGATCTGAGTATCTTTTTTTTTATTAACCTATGATCAATGAAAATTGGTAAGTGAGAATTGAAGAGATTGAGCACATGATTCGTAACACGATTAAAAGGAAGTGGGCCAAGGTGGCTACCTTCTGGCACATCGGATGATTTATCTCCTTATGTAGAGCACCATAGAAAAATTCACGTTCAATTCATTCGATGGACATTCTTGTGCTACCTTACAACCTAGAAGATTCGTAATGGAAGCGAAATATGATAAAACCGTTTTTGTTCTAAGGAATTATGAACAAAATTTCTGAGTTATAGATGTTAAGGTTAAACTACGGTCAAATTTTACGTATCCCTTTTCCCATCTCCATAGTCTTAAAAGTCAGAAAGCTTTATCCAAACGTGTTGTATTGAAATTTCTCCTAAAGCAAATAAAATCAACCACCTGAAGTGCAATTCTACACTAGTACGTAATAGTAGCGCAAACCTTTTTAGAAATCCGCAACGTCTTTCATTTTCAAAAGGCTGGAAGAAAGGCATAATCCCTCGGTAAGTACTTTGAATTAGAACCCTGCTATACCTGTAAAAGTTGAGAACTTTTTCTACTTTCCTTTGAAAATGTGCCTTGAATTAGATGCACGATCGCATTTTCACTTTATTTTTCTTACAAAACCAGATAACATCTCACCGTCACTGTTTTGCACTACTTCTTAACGAAAGCATTCCTTTAGTTGTGTACATTCCTTAGAATTACCGGCAGTCAGAGTGGAAAACAAAAGAAACTTTCCTCTCTACAATGCACAATGGTATATAAGTTGTTTGTTCAAATCCAGAAGGTAACGTGTCACGGCATGTGCACCTACTTCACCGGTTCTAGGTAAATACTCCAATGGGAAAAAGTTTTTTTTCTTGTTTTTCTTTTTTTTTAATTTTTTATTTACTGTTGTGCCTGTTAAGGTACTGCTATTTTAGTATTGTACTTGGGGTGGAGGGTGCTCAAAAAGAGTTCCACTTGGAAACCCTAAACAAGGTTTCAAATGTAAACTCTCATAAAACAAAATTGAGAAAATAGTTGCAAACTCTTCCTTAGTAATTATGCATAATTTCCTTATTATTATATGTTGGGGGAAAAATTGCGTTCCTTAAAAGTTGGAATAGTGCTAGTGGTAGCGGTGGTAGTGGTAGTAGTAGTAATGCTCGCGGAGGTGGAAACAAACTTTTTACTTCCTGTGTTCAAGTTATTCAAAATGCGAGGGTGGGGCTGGTTTCAATTTATTTCAAGGATTGCAGTAAGCCCTTGATATTTAAGATTGTTAGTTGTGAGTGCCAGCTTGTTTCCAGTAATATGGAAAATACTCTTATTTATGACTGAACTCATCCAGAAGTGTTCACTTTGCCGTACTACCGTAGTAGTACCGGTTGTAGGAACTGTATAAGAGCCTCAGTGGAATTAAATACATACTTGTAATCGCACTCATCCACATTAAATAATTTTTTCCTGTTTTACTGTTTGCCTTCGTTTTTTAAAGCAAAACAATACAAATGTTAATTTGGACTTAAACTTCGAGCTGAAATTTACAATCTCAATGGAATGTTTGTTGTTAATTATAGAATAACCAAACCACAATTACTTGATGCCATCTATGCGTGTAATTCACGTTTGGTTGTAAAATTCCGAAGACATTATTTCAACTTTAAAAAAAAATGTCTACAGGAAAGCAAGACCGTTGAGACTACGAGGAATGTTTCCATCGTGCGTATTCCCCAAAGAACTATTTTTCAATATCTACATATTATAATTCTATATTATTAGAGGCTTTAAGAAAAGCTCGTGTAAATGAAGTGAACTTTTATTGGGAATAATGATAACTTGTAGGAGTAAACTATAATAAAGGCGATGAAGTAATCCCCACTTTGGTCAAAAACAAAACTTTAGAAAATTGTATTACTTATGTACCATCACAAGGTATGATTTCCGGCTTCAATCTTTGGGGACAATGGATTTTACTTGTGATAGCAGAAAATAATGAAAGCTAATATCTAAAAAAAACCTGAAATACATAGTGTGATCGAAGTATTCGTGGCCTCGAAGGGTTCTGATTAAAATTTCCTGAAACCCTTTTCCTACCTGATACCATCAATCTTTTTGCAGCATTTATTATTATTATTTTTTTTATACTGTTCAGAACTAATTGCGGCAGGTTTGTTTGAAGAAGGAGGAAGGACTTGATTTATTGAATGGACACTACCGGAAGGATTTCGAAAAAAGAACAATTTATTTAAGCAATCATTCCATAGTATTGTTGTTTCTAAATGTATGATATACATATAAATCAACCTCTTGCAAAAGGGAAAATTAGAAATTGGAGTTTTTTCCAAAAATACTAACGGATTAAAGCTACATACTTAAGAAAAGTCGCCTACAATTTTTCAAACAAGATATTTAGATACTTTGGCTATAATATCAGTGTAGTGGACAACAGCATAGTTTTTATTTCATGAATCTCTGGTTTTAATACCATTTGTCGAGTTTTTATGGTGGCGCCAAAGTGGATTCGAGGTAGTAGTCATAATTTTTGTTTCATAAAACTCTTGTTTTGTTAGCTGGATTCTCTCACAGATCAATACTAGGTCCTTGTTTACTAATGATTTCGAAAAACGTGAGGTAAAGAATTTTCAACGATTTTTTTTTTAGAAAATAACCTACCAATTTTATGGTGCATTTCAGTCGCAGAACGTGAATTTTTAAAGACCTACACGGTCTCTCGATTCGAATCTTCTAGATTTTTACGTGTGAGGACATCCGAAACCTATGGCGCATTCTACTCCTATGGAGGATTTTCGACAGAATATGTAATATGGAGGCAAGCAAATTAGGAATATTGTAGAAATTTTTAAGTACTTGAGGCAGTCCATGATCCGACGGTGATAATTTTGCGGTAATTTTGTATGGTCTAATTTTTTTTACAACTGACTTTACCTTCCTTTGGCTATAAAGTGAACATCCCAGTTAAATCAAAGGCGTGAGACTTTCTTGTGTTTTAGTAAAAAGCTAACATTTAAATTTTAAAAGAAGTAGCATCACATCCCTTACGTTTTTCATATTTTCCACCTTGCACTTCCTTACAATCAAGGAAGGAAACATAAGGATGATAAAAAGGAAGATAATAATTTAAAATACTTTAAAAAAAGATGTTATAAACTACATTTTCATTTTTTTTTTTCTTAACCTTTGAAGTAGAAAATCTCTATTTCCTCTGTCTATGAAAAAGGTGGACATCCGATCGAATAAACGATCATATTTCTATTCTAACAAGCTTTTAACTACCTCTCCATCCCTCTACATTAATTATCGATAAAAACCTTAAATCCAAAAATTGGTAAAATTTTGAGCATATTTTGAAAATGTTCACAGCTTTCCTGTCAAAGCGCCCTATTATCATACATAGCAAGCAATTTACTTTTAACTTCACACCAGGATGCACATATGTAAGTAACATCAGTAATTTATGACTCGAAAATATTACATAATTAGTTAACATTGAATAAGTCTTGTCGAGATGAAGAGTGATGCAAAGTACCGAAGAAGAAAAAGTAAGAATCTGTATTTTAAAACTTAAGTAAGTAAATTCGTACGTTTTTATTGCAATAAAGGTTTCTTCTGTTTTAATATAATAGTTTTCGGAAGAATAACAGACAAGGCTGACTACATTGTCAAAAAATTTTCGGAAATCTATAAAATTGAAAAGTTAGGAAAAGTTTTTGTTTCGGTTTTTCCGAAATTTATGTTGCAATAATTCCGGAATTAAGAGGAGACATAACTTTTAAAACAAATTTTTCGAAAGGGTATCACCGGGTTTCCATATGAAATCTGCACTGGCGCCTTTATTGACATTGGTGCCTTTATAATGTTGCTAGTTGTTGGAAATAATTTTGGGCCAATTATCAAACCCCTAGCTTTATACGTTTTTGGAAAAAGAT
>QYTT01091475.1:43659-57545 GCA_006980735.1 Dasypogon diadema
TGAGGTAAAGAATTTTCAACGATTTTTTTTTTTTAGAAAATAACCTACCAATTTTATGGTGCATTTGAGTCGCAGAACGTGAATTTTTAAAGACCTACACGGTCCCTCGATTCGAATCTTCTAGATTTTTACGTGTGAGGACATCCGAAACCTATGGCGCATTCTACTCCTATGGAGGATTTTCTACAGAATATGTAATATGGAGGCAAGCAAATTAGGAACATTGTAGAAATTTTTAAGTGCGTGAGGCAGTCCATGATCCGACGGTGATAATTTTGCGGTAATTTTGTATGGTCTAATGTTTTTTTACAACTACTTTACCTTCCTTTGGCTATAAAGTGAACATCCCAGCTAAATTAAAGGCGTGAGACTTTCTTGTGTTTTAGTAAAAAGCTCACATTTAAATTTAAAAAGAGTAGCATCACATCCCTTACGTTCTTCAGATTTTCCACCTTGCACTTCCTTCAATCGGAAGGCAACATAAAGACGATGAAAAGGAAGGTAATAATTTAAATTACTTTAAAAAAATAATAAAGATGTTATAAACTACATTTTCATTATTTTTCTTAAGCTTTTTATTGCAATAAAGGTTTCTTCTATTTTAATAAAATAGTTTTCGGAAGGATAGCAGACAAGGCTGACTACATTGTCAAAAAATTTTCCGAAATCTATAAAATCGAAAAGTTAGGAACAGTTTTTGTTTCGGTTTTTCCGAAATTTATGTTGCAATAATTCCGGAATTAAGAGGAGACATGATTTTTAAACAAATTTTTCGAAGTTTGTTGAAAAATATATGGTTAAAACTTTTTAAAAAAATGTTTTTTACTTCTTTTTATTTTTTTTTGGAAGGTGTTTCCTGGCAAACCATTTTTGGAAGTTTATGCTAAAAGAAACTATGTTCGAAAATATTTGAAAAATTATTTCTGTGATAAATTTAGAAAACGAATTTTTTATATGTAAATTTTGAAATAATTTTTAAGAAAATTTACAACTAGATTCTTACATCTATATATATATATGTGTCCTGCAACCCTATCAGTTATTGATGGCTTATATATGCAACGTTGGTTTTATAAAGTACGTTATTTTTTTAAGTAAGTAAGTAACAAAGATTATATTCGATTATTTCTCTGACCAAATATGGTATTGATGATACTGATGCTACCTGGACCCAATTGGTTTTTCAGTTTTGATACAATAACATTCCATTAGGATGAAAAATACCACTACAGGGAAATTAAATCAAAATCAAAAGAACCATTTAGCCCATAAATTTAAACAAGAATATGTCTTAAATCACGCCGCTAAAAACCCGTTTAAAGACAAATTCATTACTAGACCTTTCAGCATTTTAAGTGAGCCCAGGAAAAAATAACAATGGCAGTCAGACAAGTTAGTCTCATCTACACAAATCATTCGAGAAAGAGGAAAAACAAAGTGCTCAGCTACTGATTTTGCTTTCTACAACCAGTTAGTGATGAATAAACTTTTCGAACACGAGTTAAGCCAGTCAACTTATGCGTTGTTACGTTCTACCTACCGTTTCACTCCAACTAAGTTCAGTATCGATGAGAACATTTCATCTCGACAATGAGGGCAATCACGCTGTGAAGTATATCCATCATGTCTACTGGGAAATGCTGAAGTCGAAATGATATTCCCTCAAATCTAACATCGAAACGGCAGACATTATCTGTTCACCGTTCTTCCTCAACTACGTTGATGCCATTTCTGGAATGAAGTTGGCTCGGTTTTTCACCTTTCAAATCTCTACCTGTACGATGTACAGGACTGTGATGGAATTCAAGTGGTAGTGGTGGAATCAGATCTTTAGGTTCGTTACCGCACTGGCATGTACATTGGCGTTAACGTACGTCGCTCTTCTATGTCCCTAGGTATTCGTATGTATAACTCAAGTATTTTACCGGATTAAAATCTTTGAATAAATCCATAAAACATGTTCTCGGTCTTTAAAGGAAAATTTTTTCTGCCTTCAGCAAGGTTTTCTCTGTTCATCGCTTCGCCTTTAAGGCTCCATCCTCTCTATCTGATGGCTTTTTCAGTGGGTCTCCTCTGGACTGCGGTTGCCAGCCTCCAAGTCCATTTGGTCCCCCTAATGAAATCACTTGATTAATGCATTTATTATGTGGACATTGCGTTTTATCTCTTTAAGTCCTTAATAAGCCTAAATGCCTCGTATGTCTTACACACATTGCATTTGGATGAAGACCGAAAGCCGTTTTCTGTGTTGTTGCGGATGTATGACGGGCTTATAAAAAATTAATAAGATCCCTATGAGTCGTGCCCTGCGCCCATTAATTAAATCCGCTCTTCTTGGAGACTTTCGAGCTGTCCTTGCTACACATCGCACCATGAATAATTAATCAAAGTGTCGAAAAGATGAACTTATATCAAGGAATTCGTTATCCTCGCCTGAGCCGCGTGGACACGTTAAGTAATTTCCAAACACATTTTTGCCCTCGTCCTCCCACCACTGCGCCCCAGATGTCCTTTCCTCTCCATTAATTTTTATTTGTTAACATAAATCAACTATCATTATAGGCGATCAAAACAACGCGCCTTCCAGCGACTACCGATGAAAGCAACAAAAAGGCCGACTGCAACATAAAACTCTCGGAACAAGGGTAGGTACAATAACTTTCGTATTATAATCGATCCAGGCGGTGGTAAGTGGCGCAAAAAAAATGCATTCGACTGCTGCACAATGCGCCAAAACAGCCGAACCGAATCCATTTCGACCGGAGTGCATCTGCTCTCGCAGCCCAGGTAGGAGTTGTTCTTTAAACCAAAGTGAAAAACATTCCACCTTGGCACCTATCAGCAAAACATCTACAACGAAATTCAGAAGAAATATTGGAAGGCATTCAACGAAAGGGTCGACAGGTGGTTGCTCACGTGAACCCGTCCCAGGATAACAAACCGAAAACGAAACACACTAACACATGAACACCTACGAAGAAAGAAGTGTTTTGATGAATAGCCATGAAAGGTTATAGGGAGTGCGTGCACGCACATTGGGCGTTTCGCCCTTTTACTTTACTCTAATCCCAGCGTTTTATTAATTCCATCAAGGGAAACGAAGGTGCCAGTGACCTGAAAAGGAGATGCATTCCTTTTCTTATATAACCTTAAGAGGTTTCACAGAAGCAGGGAATTATTGTCAGGGATTTCCTTGTTTTATGTAAGCAATGTCGGATTTGTTTCTTCCGTTCTTCTCGATATGGTTAAGGAGTAATCAATAAGTAGAACTTGATATATACCATTTGCTCATGTTCCACCAAGCAAAAATTCATTTGTAACGTGAAACTAAACAGGTTCATGCTTAATTATTATCGATTTAAAGCACTCCTTCCACCCAGCAAAGGTGAAAATATTACACTGAGCAGCAGCAGCAGCAGCAGCAGCTGTGACAGAGGGTTTCTGCTTCGAAATAGTATTCGTCGTTGTTTAGTTTCACATTGTACAGGTAAATGAATTTGAGGAAACTAGAGAAAAGTTTTTGCAAAGAAATTAAATTGATTTTGGGTACGGGTAACCTTTTTTAATTTCATGGTCTAAGGAGAGCATCAGCTGGGAGGAACAATCGGTAGTCTATCTATTTAGGTAGGAAATCCTGTAACTTATATGCAATCCAGTAGTAGTTTAAAGACGAAAGAGATTCTTAAAAGATTCTAAGATACGATTCTATTGAGAACGAAATACCTATTTTTAAAGATTAACGTGAATTTGTTTTTAAATAATTCAAATTTCGAAGTATGAAAATTGATCCCAAAGAATACAAGGCCTTTTGTTATAGGTCCTGCAGCGTAGAGACATAGAGTTATAGACCAATTTTTATATGCAGTTAATGGTATCGCCTTATTAGCGATTTATATCAGTTACCAAACCAGTGACTTGACTTTCATATAGCTTAGACTCAAACTGTAAGTCGAACCATCTGTATTTAGTTTCCATTCATCCTTTCGTGTCTAAATTCTTGCATAGACTTTATTTATGTTATAATATTTATTTTGAACCTATTTAACATTACCACCGGAGTACCTCAAGGTTCTATTCTAATTCATACTCTAGTTTTTCCTTTCTATTCTCCTATATTGTGATTTGTGATTTCCGTCAAGACTGTGCTGCAGCTTCATAGGGCATCTTCCGCTTGTCTCTTACTTGGAATTTGGAATGTTCTAGACATTGATAAAGCTATAAAGTTTACAAGGATAAAAATGACAGCTAAGCTGAGCTTTAGGTACATCCTAGAAAAGGTTAAAAATTCCTCACAAATAAACAACCATCCAACAACAAGCATTTCAACTCAAACTGTTTTTAGAGACAGATCGCTGTACAAGACTCTATTGAAGGAAGACTCCCACTCATTGAGGTTATGGAGGGACATAATCTGGCCATATAAAAAAGATGCAGTTTTTCAAGTGGAAAGCTTTCCCCATCAGCATAAATATAATATTTGGAAGATTGCGATATAAAGCAAAATAGGGTTAACTATATCTTGAGGCATAACAGGAGTGAATATCCATAAAAATCTATGCCTCAATTTATTCCACTCATGGCAGTTGGGGAAGAACAACAATGTTCCTCCATTTGACAAAGCTTTTCGTAACCACCTCCATATCGTAGTTCCTTAATGGTGCATTATAATATTCTCCTAAACATCAAGAATAAGATGCATCACAAAGAAATTTCAGGCCTCTAAACAGGGTCTTCCCACTTCTTGTTTGAAGCCGTCGTTGATTGACAGAAGACATATAACCATTTCAATTACGTCTCAAATCAGCATAAGTTCATTCGACTTTTTGACTGTATTCAGAAAATCTGAGCGCAATTGTGATTTATTTTCTGTTCTTTCTCTAAATTGCCTTAAAGGCACGCACATCATTCCCTGCCACTTGAGAACTTCAAAGAGTGGCCAAACACTTGACAGATAAAACCCGAGCGACACTTAGCAAACGGAAATTACCCAAAGCTCTTAACGAGTCGTAAGACGGGCTATTTCTTTCGTTCTTTCTTTCGTTGCGTGACCTTTGAGAAATTTTGATGTGCTTGAATTCAACAACCGTAAGAATTTCTTATGAAGGTACATTACCCCGCGAACTCTTGCGGTTCACATTCATAGGCGATAAGCTGGACTCCATTTACGGCCCTCTGCTGCTGCTGCTTCTCATAGAACGAATAGGTACCATACAAATTCTACACAACATATCCACTTATGAAGGGGCACAAAAGACTGATCATTTGAATAGCAGAGTCAAGAAAAAACGCTAAAGTAATTTTCCTCCATAAAGAAGCTCATAACTCGAATTCTCGTTTGGTTTCTTTTCTCTGCCCAATCTTGAATTTTCAGTGTGGACACGTCCTTATACTTACAGCGTCTTTGGTGGCTTCCTTTATTCGGGCATTTGTTGGCTGTTGAAGGCGGCATGTAGTTAACTTAATTGTGTGGTTATGATAATTAAATTCGGAATTGAAACGACGACGAAATCACAGAAGGGCTGGGTATACAGACGACAGTCTTGACACGGCTGATAAAGCGGCTCCAAATCTGAAAAGGCGAAAAGGGCCAAGAAAAGCTAAGAGAAGTGGTCCCACCAAAAAAGACACCGCTGCCAGGGATAATGCACTCTGTTATACCACAACCTGATTGGATCCGGTCCTCGAGACGAATTGCCTTCTAATTAATGGCTAGAGGCGTCTCGAAGGTTAAGGTTCGCATACACGAACAAATTGATTCCATAATTGATTAATACACCCCGAATATAAATTTCCTCAATGCATCATTAGGTGTTTGGTGCCCAAAAGGCATTTTTTTTTTGCTGTTGCTGCTTTGATTGGTAATTTGATTAAGCGTCAAAAGAACTGGCCCAAGTGACTCAACTATTTATTACTCTTGATTCAGTCACCTTGGGCGCACCAGCCGAATACCCGAAGAACCGAAATAAGCATAGGTTCTAAGCTCCAACCTTTCAAAACAAATCTCCTCTAAACCTATAATTTGGGGCTCTTTTTACGTTGTCGAAATATGCCCCGTCGGCATAATGTTACCATCCGTCCAGACATCGCGCTTTATTTATTGTTTTTTAACAAAGCTCCTCCATTTGAGCAGATCTTTTGGAGAGCCCCCGAACTCCTAATCTCGTCTATCGTTTAGCAAAACTGTCATGGGCTTAATTAATGACATCTACCTCGTTTTCCGGACTATTTTTATCTGTCATTAATGATCCCGCGGATTACTCATGTGCTGATGTCTTCTGAATAAACTGGACTGGATCTGTATCTATATCTGTATCTATATCCGCGCCGACTGATTGTTTTCTTAAGACTGCTGATTTGACGTTCTTTTATTGCTTTCGGATACGTAACGCAGCTCTCGTAAATATATCTTTTATGTGAATTACCTCTCGAGAAAAGGCTTAAGAGCTTAGAAATTTTCAAGGAAAACAAAACAAAGCAATTAGAGGAGGATTATGGGGTGGCATTCATCGTTTTGTGATTAACAGACATTCCCGCAGCACCAAAGTCTTGGGAAGAAACTCTTACACAATAGCTCTTACTTTTGTTTAGATTTGAGCACAAGTAAAGATGTTATTTTATGGAAACTGCGATATGAGAAATGCCAGAAGATTATGTTTGATGTTTTGTTATAATACAAAATTTAAAGGGTACGCGCGAAACAGTTGAATGGACGAATTAAACGAGATGGAATTGAAATGTTTCATATTGGAATCAGTCCGTGGAAAAATTACGTCTCATATCTGTAAATCCACAAACTTTTGGCAGGCGATAAACATCTCCTAGTTGGAATGAGACTAATCTTTAACAGGAACAGAGTAATATTTTCATTGGCAGCTAGAAAACAACTTAAATCATGAATTAATTTCTTTCCAAGGACATTAAAGCTGTCATTAAACATGTTTAATACATTCGTTGAACGTCCTTGTTGCGTCTTTAACACGATGTCCTTTCAAATTAATTTCTTATTTCTGAAATTCCAAGAAAACCTAATTAAACTGCGAATGTTTTTCATTAATTTTACGTGTTAATCCGTAGAAACGCCAAATGCCTATTCCAAGACATCAGTGAAATTATTTCGTCCTTTTATATTTGAAGCAACCAGTCTAGTGTAAATACCTAATTTAAAGGATGGCACATCCTTCATCCATTCTTCCAAATCCTTCCTTTCTTACAACCGTATTTCTTATAAAGGCGTTATCCTCCTGGATATAATATTTATAAATTAATCGAGGATTATTACAATCATCGCAGAGTAACGTGATTCAAATTGGGCGAATAAAAGGATCACAAAGTATACTTCCTCCTTCTCCCATTAATAAATAATCAAACAATCGCCTTAAAATTCTCTTAAGCCTGTGGCTAATTTCCCCATGAGAAAGTTTAATTAAAATTTAATGAGGTAATAATAGGGAGGTTTTTTTGCTGAATACTTTGCTAATCAGAAATAATTAGTGCTGTTAAAACTTTAAAGGAGACCCTTGGAAGCATTCCAACTGAGTGATAAAAATTTATCATGATTTGTATCTGAAGTGTATGTGTGTGGGGGGGGGGCGGACGGTGTCGTGAAAAAGGAAATGTCGATACGAATTTCCTTTAGGTTTCTTTAACAGTGTGGAAAAGGAATCGATTTTTATGCGGCTGTTACACCCCTTGTTCCCCCTTTTCCGATGAAAATTTGGTACATAGACCCACCAAAATGGCTCTCACGTAATCGAAATATTAATTTAATGCCTCACTGTATCGAAAACATGGTTTACATACTAGAGTTGATGTTTTTTCTCCCTTTACATATTTATTTTTAATAGAAAGCTTTTTATTATGGCTTTACGTGTGCTAGGAATAAAGTAGGGATAAATTTCTATTTACAGTAAAGTGTCCAAGAACGTGTTCTATTTGTTTTGTGAAATTTGATTGTGTTATGATTGGCATGAACGCTATAGCGGTCCCTTCAAAAATACTCATCGTGAACACAAAATAAAACATAATCAATAATATGTTCTTCATCTACTTCAGTTTTTATTGTTCTGTAAACAAATTATTATATATAAAACCACAATGCATAGCACTACAGAGTTTTTGCTACTAAAACCAAAGCAGCTTCACATGAATCAAATGACAGAAAGATTTATTAGAATAAGGCATGGAGAAACAGCATAGATAAACCCCACAGCATTTAGAAATAAAATCAATGATGTATGTGTTGTCTTTAGATGTTAACTGCCTCCTAATGGCCTTAATTTCAATAAATCTTCAGGATTTTTTAGTGCCACAGAAAGTGTCAATAAAACGTTCTAAGACTCTAACATGCATATGACTTCAAGCAAGAAGGCAATCATCAGGTCTTTAATATCAGGTCTTTAAAAAATGCAAACTTGTTTGAAATTACATTATTGAGTTTGTATGGGCAGCTGGGATAAATCAATTAACTGATATTAATGTTGGTAACGGAGCAATAAAAAGAATGTTGGTTGCAAATTAGTTCTCGGCAAGGCAAGTGTTACTCAGCAGGGCTGGAACAGTCATCTCAATAAGACAAATGTTACATCTAAGTCTACTAATTTGTATCACGGCCAGATGTTAAAAAGTTTATAGGCCATATATTCTATATCCGAAATAAATGACAATTTCCTATCAGATATAACACCTAAATAGGATATTCTATTTTAGCAGGAAAATTAAAGGTCCGCAATGACTCCTTTGAGGTAGCCCAGAAATTATATTAATTATTCAGGCAAATATATAGCAGTAATAACATTTTGTTTCCTAGAATGTTGATATTAACTTTAGCAGTTATGTTACAATGTTGACAAGAAGTTTTTGAACTACATTCGTCATAGTAAAACTTCTATAAATATTCACCAGATGTTTTTTGATTACGTTTGAAGACTAGAAATCCGCCAGAATTAGACTCTCATTATTAAAAGTACCCAAAAGTGAAATTCTCCGTTGGGATAAAAAACTTCGCCATTTCACATTCAAGTTTATCCACTATCTTATTAACAATAAATGGGAAAACATGAGAAAAAAGTATGGCCTGACCCGGCAGTCGAACACAGATCTCGAGTAACATTTCCCTTCATAAAGCAACATTTTCCTTCGTTATACGATTCGCACGCATTTTCAATCCAATTTTAAATTCAAAGAAATAAGAAACAATTGTAACTATAGACTAATTGTAAGCAGTTTGGTCTTACCTTAAACATTTAAATCTAATGGAGAGATTGCCCATATTAGTACCAAAGACCTGTACGCAGCAAGGCTCTGTTCTATCACCTATCCTCTTCTTTAAGTTGATAGTGTTATCAGGTACATATACCGCATACATGCCATCGCCTGTTTTTCTTTTCAATTAAAATTCGCCGATATTCTGAGTATATATCAACACATTTCTGTACTCAAACTCCACCCTGAGTTTTGCTAGAAAAAAAAGGAACTGTCGTGCTAATTCAAGGTATTCATTTAACGACAGAGGTGCAAAAGCTGTATTATTTTAATTCCTTTTTATAGCCATGAAACGAATAAGAAGAATAAGGTGCCTTCGTGGCATCAATGCCATCAAAACAGCAAAAATAACGCTGACAATTATGAGTTTAAGTGGATTTTTTATTGTATCATTCCATCCTTTTGTTGTCACTATTCGAATTCTTTTCACCTTTCGACTCCCTTCATTACAAAAATAATTACCTCAGCAATAAAAGCTCGGAAACATTAATAAAACAATTTGGATTCAGCTCGAAAACGTTTCGTTTATTTTCGCATTTCGTAAGCAATACTCTGAGTTCACAAACGCTGATTATGATTGCAAATTGTTCCATTTATTCAAATAAATGAAAAATATAAACCTCTTCAGGTTTCATTGACTTTGGGTTTTAAATTGATTTGAAATCAGATGCATTCAGAAGGGGGTGCTCAAGTGGATTTGTCATAAAAATGAAATTTTCACTTTAACAACCCCGAGTTAGTTCAATTATATGAATCTAGTGGAAGATCTGTGAGGCAAATATAAGGGCACTCAAAGCACTAATGAGTACCGCGGAGAGAAAAAGGTTCTGCAGAATGTTACAGCAGAGTTGCATTGACCTGAGAAGGGCTCTCAAAATAAACACTGCGGAATAGTTCAAGATTAATTTAAATAATTAAAGCATCTGTATCACCTTATCGCTGTAGGTTTATTCATCTTGGTTTAGCTAATGAAAATGAAAAGTCCCAGGTATCCGTGATCGTGCACATGTCCCCAATCTTTGTGAATTCTCATTAAAATCGCTGCAAAACAAAAAAAGATGAGAAAAGTCGTGAAATCCACTAATTTGGCGGAGCTTTCAAATTCCGAGAGGGATTAAAAATTCAATTTATCTGTTAATGACGTTCTCTTGGGTAATATATCTGGCAATTTACCACTAAGTAGTTGCCGGTTATGAACTGCGTGCTCATTGTTGAAGGTTGCTTCATAAAAACCTACCCAAAATTAGATACGCCCATAAATGCTACCCACCTGGGATCTACCGTCCTTACAGAAAGGGGCAACGTCTATGAGAAGAAGACTTTTTTTTGGATGTGGCCCTCAATATAGTCAGTCGTGGCTTTTGTTACTCAAGATGGGTCGGAAAACAAATACATTTTGATAATTGAAAAAATTCAAATACAATCACCCGAGGCGAATGAGATCTTTCATGCTGCTCCGGCCAAACAGCGGTGTGCCGGGATTTCACTTTTAAGCACGACCTTAACTTTAACAAATTTTCAATTATTGCAGTCAGATTTCAACACTTGGCTGCCTCTAACAAGTAACAATGGTCTCGAAAGTAAATGAAATGTCTTGTACGATCCTCAATCCATGGTATGGACAGGTGAATAACGTCGGTACGATTCCACAAGGAAAACCATAATGTCAGCTCGGAAGACTTTATCTGATGCTGAAATTCAATCAACGTCGCAGTCTCCAGGTATCTGGACCTATTTGTTTCTCTAGATATGAAACGACAATTGGAGCTTCGACAGTCGAGGCTAAGGTTCGTTTTGTATCTGGTTCTCTTTATGGCAGTTTTTCTGTGTACTTAAGATTTTGATTGGCATTACAAAAATTATGGGCAGAACGTGTCTTTTAATGGCATTCGCATCAGGAGTTGCGTGAACATAAACGGGTGACAAAAACTGGCTTTTGCCACGATTGTTTATGAAATTTATGACAGTCTGGAAGGCAGCCCTTTCCATGTTTGGATTTCATTACTTTCTAATGAGAGCGAAGATGTTTTACGGAAAGATGTTCGATAAAGGTCCGGAAAGTACGATACGCTGAGAAATTGATTATCAAACTTGAGGAAAAAATGAGTCTGCTGGAAAATTGGTTTTTAATACCGTCTCATGGTGGGCCAAATTCAGGTTAAATGTTTTGCTACGAAAGATGAAAGGCGAAAAGAATTGTTTTGCCGTTAAAATTTGAGTTTAACTCGTTTTTGCTGTGGTATTGCTCCTAATAGCTCTACTGGTCTGGTTTTTTAAAGTAAAAGCGTATCAATATTCAAGTGGTTTTGGGGTGTTCCAAGTACTTTGCCGTACTAGCTTATGCACTTCATTCAGGAATTTTGAAATTCCCTTTTTATAAACCTTTTTTCATATTTAAGTATCTGTCATAAGAAAGACTCACAGATGTTATGGTTAAAAAGTAAAAACCTTACTAATAGCGTAAGGGCGTAAACCAATTAAATTCTTAGGCTAAAAGATTTATGTTCTCTCTGATTTCAGAAAACAACAGGCAGGTCTTTATCCACCGAAACTCTTTAAGGTTTGTGAAAATGTGGCCAATCATGAAGTCTGTACATTCTTTAACTACAATTGACTACTACTACTACTACTACTGCACTTAATTCTATTTCCTGAAAGAAAAGTATATTAATGTTCAAATTCCATATCTCAATATTTAAAAAGCCTTTGAAGAGTTTGACAATATTTTAGGATTTCTGTGAAATTTGTTATTTTCATCCCATTCAGAAATAATGTTAGGGTTCCTTTTCCTCCCTAAAATTTCTCCCGCCTAAGTTGTGCTGTATGCATCCTAAGGTTGTCCCCTGAGCTTAAGTAATGCCATATTAAAAAAAAAGAAAGGCATTCAATAGTAGAAAAACGATATAGGTATGAGAAATCAAGATCTGTAAGTAATGAAGACTGAGGGAGCTTCATGTTCTGGGAAACAGGCATGACGTCAGGTCAGATAATAGATAACTTGTCTGTTTGAAATTGATTAAGTTATATAAGAGTTTAAAGTAGTAGACAGACTAGCTCCATAATCACTCCATTTGAAATGAATCGATTCGAAAAATATCAAGTAGTGAAGAAAGCCTATTCTTGAAAAATTTGTTAAAAAGCAAACAGTATTTTACATTATTTGTCAAAATGTTAATTTTTAATTAACTTCCTATAGCAATCATAGTAAAGTTTAGTGAAAATCAGACTACCGCTAATTAGATGTAGAACGACGTAGATGTAAATGCGTTCAGATAAATTTTTTTTCGTATTTTAACCCTTGCGGCAAATCGTTAATATAAAGACTAAAGAGGATAGGTCCCAAGATAGAATCCTGCGAATGCCGCAACTGAATATTAACTGGAAGGAAAATAAGTCTGTACCCTTAACTCAGAAATCAGCAGCATTAACAGGGATATGAGTCTTAGGAATGGGAATAACAATAGTGTTTTTCCAAAGCGTTAGAAATTACGAAATCCTTAGACAATGATTAAATATATAAACCAGCATATTTGGAATTATATGATTGGAAGAATTATTTTAAAAAACTTTGGTGAAATGTTGACAGGTCCAAATGCACAAAATTTAATAGCGGGTCTAATTCATTAAAGCAGTATTTCTGTAGATTTTTGTCCAGTTATTATTTGAAGTTGCTGTAGTGAAGCACAGAAGATGTTATGTGTTCCAAATTTAGCAAAAAATTTATTTTGCTACCCCAGTTATAAAATTAGTAAGTGAGGCTAGGTTATTGAGCTTTTGCTTCAAATCCAACTTTTTATATAGATGTTACTCAAGGGTCTATTCTGCGACCACTTTTCTTTAACTTGTTTTTAATGATCCTGTGTAAAACTGTCCTGGTGCTGTCGATATTCAAATGTATCAAAGTTAATTTAACGAGTTATTGAAAGACGAAAGTGTCAGTTACTGTAACTCACTATGTCCACTTACTTCCATTGGTATGAAAATACTGATAAAAAAATATGGTTTGCTTCGTGACTCGGACAGCCCCAGTCTCCGCTCCGCAGATAATATTAGATGTGTCGAAATTTTGCTTCAACGATTCAAAAGGAAATCACTTCTACATCGAGTTGTTACTGGCGATGAAAAATGGATTTATTTCGATGATCTTAAACGAAAAAAAAAACATGGGTAGATCCAGGTCAACCATCAACATCGATAGCAAAACGCAATATTCTTGGAAAGAAGGCTTTCATGTGGATTTGGTGGGAACAGAGAGGTGTGGTCTACTACAAACTGCTGAAACCTGGTGAAACGGTTATTGCTGATCGCTCTCGATAAAATTTAATCGAAACCGATTGAAAAACGACCAAAATGAGCCAAAAGACATGGTAAAGTGGTTTTGCTGTATGACAATTCCAGGCCACGTGTTGCAAACAGTCTAAGATGCATTGAAAACAATTGAATGGAAAATGTTATCCTGCCCACCTTATTCCCCACCCTTCATCAAATTATCATTTATTTGATCGATGGCACACGCACTTACTGACCAGCACTTCATCAATCTCGAAGAAATCAAAAAATGGCTTCATGAATGGATCGCATCAAAACCTGAACAGCTTTTTTCATGATGACATACACAAGTTACA
>QYTT01091476.1:0-25668 GCA_006980735.1 Dasypogon diadema
CGAAGGCAGATTACAGCGAATAATAGCCCGTTAAATACCAATTTTTTTTTGTTTCGGATAGCTTAGGGACCTGCAAAGTTTTTAAAGTCAGCTAGAACCTATGGAAGCTCCTTTTTGTATTTTTAAATTGAAGTTGAAAATTTGAGACTACCCCACTAAAAACTAAAATTGTTACTTTCGATACTTTTTTGAGTAACTTGCAGGAATGTTAGGAAGTTTATTATTTCATGTATGAAAGTATCATTCAAGACGATCATGTCAAAAAAAAAAAAATCTGAAAAATACCTACTACAAAAAAAGATATGAATGTTTGAAGCCCCACCGGCAGAAAACACTAACAAAATACAAAAAAAATTATAACTCGAAAACTACAAAAAATCGGATAACATACATGGGGTATTTTCGGATACCCCTGGGTGTGAGGAATTTAAATTTTCCTTTTGGACTTCACTGTTTGGACCACCCTGTATTTTATTATTATTCTGCGTTTTTTTTCAATCTAATTTTTTCTTAAATTTTTTTTTTGGTTTTTCTGACTTTTTCATAATTTTTTCTCTATTATCATTATTTTCCTTCCAACTTTCTTTGATTGACAAATCATCCACGCTGTATTGTAAAAATAAAAGCAAAAATTACAAAGAAATAGATTATTATCACTACATGTGATTGGTGACACATTTAGTTAGTATTTAAAAAAGTGCAGTCCACCTATTGATTACGATTAAGGTTTCTTATTTTATAAGAAAACAGAAGAGGATCTCAGTATGTGTGGGACTGCAATAGTTGTTTCAAACCAGAAATTTAACCTAACATCCGCAATATAAATTTTTTGTCCCAATGGAAATAAAACTTTCCTCACTATCAATGGCGCTAGTCGTTTTTTCCTTCCTGAGTTGGATTCAACCCTTTTTTCTGAACTCACCCGCTAGCCACACAAAATCACAGAGTTTTACTTAGTCGGGACATCACCGAAATAATAGGAAAAGCAAATTACGCGAAGGGACATGGAAAGCGGATCCGGTTCGTAAACTGATTTCGTGACATTGCCAGAGGAAGTGGAGTGGGATGAAACTGGAATTGAACTAATTTCGATACCCTACAAAGTTTTCATTACGTAATGAGGCATAGAACTTTGAATGCAGAGGGACAATTTGTGTTTTTATCCTTGAGGAGTATTTCTTCTTGTGGTATGGCTTGAAATCATTCAGGAGTTAACTGAAGTCCAGATCATAAAAGTTAAAAGGGGGAGGAGAATTGCGAAAGTCACAAACAAGTGAACTGACTCTTTTTATTCAACCCCATGTTTGTTTAGGACCATCATATATCCTCGGCATGAGTAAGTTTTTATATAGCCCGTCAATATTAACATTCCTGACATATCAGTCCAGGACCCTTTGCTTTTCGAGATGCGCTCAGTTCAGTCGGCCTATACTACTTTTATACTATACACAAATTTACGAAATGTTTGCGGCGACTGAAAAGAATTTTTAAATTATAAAAAAAAGTGGGTAACGTCGAAATTAAGCACCCCTCAATCCCTTCATCAGTACCCCCTTGATTTGCACAGCGGATTGATTTTAGAAAACGTCAAATTATGGTGACGAATGCAAATTAATCAGCGGGAGTAAACAGCGGGACAGTAGGTCTTGCACATGCCCTTGGATACATAGATACACGTGTTCTCACACTTTCCACAATAGGATGTTTCAGTTCTGAACAAATATTGACAAATCCGAGAAACGCGCTTCATGAGATAAAATCCGCTACCAGTGCCTGACTAAACAACTTTCGCTTTATTTACTTTTGATATAAGGGTTACAGTTCGCAGTTTTGAGTGCAATTTTTTAGGTGGAATTAAGCATGAGGGCTAGTCTCAACAGGATGAGAGTTGGAACAGAGCAAATTTCCTTAAAGATGTCTAAACGAGAAACAACTTAACAACAAATTTTGCTCCAGGTTTCAGTTAAAGTTCCTGGAATAATTGTGACGCTGGAGTTAACAATAATAATAATAACGAGACCCTTATCTTGTGCTCCATGGATTAAATGATGAGAATTATGTCACTCCTCACTCGCTTTTTTGTTTTTTTTGGAATAAATTTTGAAGGACTATCTATCTTTTTAGCAACAGTGATTTCTTCATAAGCACTTCTAGGAGTGACGAAACCCTTCATGAGTTAGTATAAGTTAACAATACTAGTCATGGTAGAATTTACTAAGGTTTTCGACTCAGTGAATTATTTTAAACTCATCCTAATATTTTGTGATATATTCGATTTCTCTTCCATTGTTTTAAGGTTTACAAGTAGCTGTTTGGGACAACATTCTCAATAATTAAATGTACTATCTTGCTTTCCAGCTCTATACATTTAGCTTTCGGCGGCCTTAGGGCTCATTTATGGGTGGTCTCTTTTTCGTGTTTTATGTGAACAACTTACTGAACGTTGTCCCATTGTTTTGATCGGGGGTAATTGGTATATAGACAGGCGTTGGATGTGTCCAATATTTCATATGTCAGTCTTAATGGCGCAGCGATAGAATATGTTGACTCTATTAAAAACATGGTTGGGATAGTTAATGATTGCTGTGGTTGTTGAAGTTAGATTGCCCAGATGATGAAGAAAGTGAATGGTTGTCTGGCTGCAAAAGCTGTTCTTTTGCTACACTTCTGCTATTCTATGATAGCTTCGCATCCTGTAAACTTGATTCAAAGTGTCCTAGACTGTTGTTTATGGCATTCAATGATGTAGTATTATTTAAGGCATGCTCCTGTATCTAGTTATCCTAAGACCTTCCTTGGTGTATCTATAGAGAGATACTATAGAGAGATACTTTGCACATTAGCCACGCGGTTCATTTTTAAGACAGATCGGAATTTAACAACATAAGTGGCACATTTTAATTATAATTTTAGTTCCAATTTACTTTATAATTGTTTTGTATGGCTTGGCTTGTCTTGTCTGTACTCATTACTTGTTCCTCTATTCTTTTGTTTATTGCCCCTACCTTTCTTTTAGTATACATTTTTGAAACAATGGAAATTAAAAATTCATACCTAAGATTCTTCTTTAGTTACTGACGTTACTGACTAAGATTCTTCGTTAGTTACGCACTTTGAAACTATAATGGATAATTGATAATTTCAAATTACGTTTTCAGAGGTGGTTTTCACTTTTATTTGCACCACAAAGTTAGGAAAAAAATTTTAATCGAATTTTGTGATGGCACATGATGGAAAATATTTCTATTTTTGGAACTCATAGTTAAAAGCCTATAAGTAAAAGCTGGAAGCGATGACTATAACTCGACAGTACTTCGCACTCATTATCAAATCAAGTTTTGCACAAGAATCCAATAAGTCCTTCCAGTTTTAATACCTCCTGAATCATTCATCAATTTGGTATCATTACGAGCAATAAAACAATTTTCACCGTCTCCATCAGGACAAAATATATCCCTTCCATTTATCAAGTGTCGATATCAATTGTGTAGGAATGGTTGACCAACAAGTAGTCTCCTCCTAATAACAAGAAACAACAACGGAATGACGCGTGAGAAAAAAAAAGTTTCCACACTCCCCCGAAAAGGACATTCAATTTATGACTTTGTCCATTTCTGTCTGTAAATTCCCCAGTGCCGAAATAGTTTATCTTTGACATGAATCGCTCCTAACCTGTCGGCTAACATAGGGCAATTGTACCCGGTTACATCCCCAAAGAAAAACGCTTCCTTTTCAGAGAGAGTAGACATAAAAAGAAAAATCCGATACAAGCCCTTTAAGGATCCATCCAAGTGTGGGACGATACTCATCTATTTCGGAGTGTTATAAGCACGGGGGAGCAAATGTGTTGAATGACCAAATCAGTTGTTCATTGATGACCTCCGATGTCCCCTTAATGGATATTCTCTATTGACTTGTAGACATTTAACTGAATCAGGATAAGGAGGATAAGAAGTTTAGCATTAGCCCTTGACCGGATGAAGCTGGAAACTAAAACAAACAACCTGAGATTTTATTTTCCAAGTATTTATCGGATTTACTCGTTATCGCAACAGTTTGACGGAATGAGCTAAATAATTGACTACAGCGGAGATGTGTGGATACTTCTGCTTTTAGTATAGGGATGGATGCGAGAGGCGATAGCATTATTTTTCTTAATGTATACAAAAGCATTAGATTTAATTACATTGCTGCATTTTTACTTAAGTGCACATGAAATATTACATCAAATTACGACATCAGAGATTCAAAAGTACGAACGTTAATCATTTTGTTAATGCCGGGTCGAATTGCCTCCATTAAATTAATTGCCTCCTAAACGACTCGCTTGCATTGCAGTTTTCATGATTATTAGTGCTGATGAGCAAGCAATTCATAGTTAATTATTCAATATAAAAATTTGCATGCATTATAAGAGTAGCAAGAAACAACGTATTTCTATGGGTTCGTAACAACTAGTAGCACTTTTCTGTTTCTTACGATTTAAAACATTTTATGTGTTGTTCTGGAACATAAATTGTTTCAAATTCAGAAAAGCTTTATCTTAGTTAAATTTAATAAGCAACTTATGGAATCGTTCAAATAATTTGGTATTTTCAATCCCATTACGAATTTTTCTAAAAATTTTCCCGGACAGGATAGGACAGAAATTTTATTGAACAAAACACTAGGTTCCACTAGTTTGGACGCCACCCAGTTTTGTGCCGAGTCCGCAAGGGTTGCAACAATAACCACTAATCTAATTAGAGGGCCGAGTATTCTTCTTTTCTGTTTTCTTTTCTTACGTTTTTCCAATCGCCACTATAACTTTCCCCCGTTTGTCTTCATTCTCGATAATCCTACGTTCATTTTTTAACCATCTATGTATGTGCTCTCGACTCCACTTCCTTCTTTCCCCTTTTGTTTTCTCTTTCATCTTTAGTAATGTTCCTTACTTTTCCATTTTCATTTCACAGTCTGGTAAGTTCTCTCTATACTCGGTGCTATTTTTTTCTTGTATGTTAACCTTTATATAAAACTCGTCCCCATCTGCACTTCCACCACCCACATTGAGCTAATATTCTAATCGGATCAAAGGTAACTTCAATCGTAATATTTTGCAAATTTTGATTTGAAAATGTTTGGTGCTTTTATAAAGTTTTTGCAAAATTGAACAAAAATTTCAATTGTGAGAGTCCAACGGCTATCACCAATTTTAAGTAATACCTGGGTAATAATTACCCACGCCGGTGGTCGAGTAGGCTGAGGCGCACGTCCGCAGAGTTTCTTCCCTGTTGGCGTGGGTTCGAATTTCGCACAGGACACGGCGATTTTTCTGGGTACCAGCGGTTGAGGCAATTCTACGGACAAGAATTGTACTTGTGAAGCCACTGGGATGTTGCACAGTAAAAAAATTTCACGCAAAAAAAAATTGTGGCTCACTTCCAACATTTGTCAGGTTAAAAATTTCTCAATCTCCCCTTTCCTAATTTCCTTTCGCTTTGTGCATCATAGGGTTGTCCCCTGAGCTTAGGCAACACCTTAAAAAAAAAAAAAACCTACCGACATCAACGGACGGGGTGAGTTCCTATTTAATTTAGTTTTAGCAAATCAAGTCTAATAGAGAAGAGATCCATTCATCACTGAATAGAATGATCTACAGGTAACAAATTGGAGAATTTCCAAGAAGAGGTCGTTTTCAGACCACTACTCATCATCCACTGACGAAATATTTACCACAACTCGCAGAAGGAGACCTTTTACTAAAGTAAGGTCAAACAAGACTGGGGAGGGCTGGGCAAATTGCAAGGCAAGCCTCAGGAACTACAAAAATTGCACAAAAAAAACGAAAGGAACTTCGTGGAGGAGTTACTGCGAATTCAGGGAGTTCAAGTAAATTTGCTAGATTTAGGAAGGTGCTATCAGAAGATACCGGCACTCCTCTGAAAAGAATACAATACAATACAATACTTTTCGAAGATATGGTATCTGTCCCAAAGGTAAAAATGCCGTTAAAATTGCATCTGATGGGAAATTCTTCTTATTCCCATGGGATTTTGCATATGCAGGGTGAACTACGAATATGTGACAACAGGCCGGCTACGGATAAGTCTTATTGAGACGAAGAAAAAATGTATAGGGAGGGGGAGGTGGTGGTCTAAATCACAAGGGGTAAAGAACTACGCTCATTTTAAGTTTTCTGACTTGAATGTTACTTAATACAATGTAATTTCTAAACGAAGTACCCTATGATCACGAGTAATTTTTTATTAAGTAGCTAATCTCATAGGCTTTCCAAGGGCCCCCCCTCACCCTCCCCCCCCCCTTCACCCTTCTGGAGATGTAAATATTTAAAATCCGAATTTTGGGGTTTTCATCACTTGTTTTACGAAACAAGTGATTTTTTTTAAAAAGCCATTAACACCCCCTTTTCTCCTCGCAATATCCTTTCGATTGATATACCACAATCCCATACTGTCTTCACTCCATCAAAAGATTTAAAGCATCAAACAAGTTCCATTTCGACCTGAGAACAATGCCAGGAAATTTCAAATAATAATCAAAAATGCCTTTGGCAACTTTGCACCCCAGCTAATTATCACTTCTATGTGAAACTCACTAGAGCACAAATACTTTAAATTATAATAAATCTTAGGTTTTTCGGGAATTTTGAACTACTTACAATAAAGTGAAAATAGCAAACTCTTAGCCCAATCAAATGCATAGGGACTTCAATTTCTTTCCGTGGCATCCATTTGAACTTTAGTAAGTCGACAACTTCGAAAAGTTTAGCAGAGCGCTATATCGGACGCCGACGTTGATTTTATGCCTTTTATACGCAATTTTTCTTTCTAAATACAAAAACAAGGACGTGACCTGACTACCCAATCACTGATAGGGGAGACTTGTTTAATGTACAACAGCTCCTATGCACTGGATGCTCTCAAATCCGAAGGAAACGTGAGCTATACTCACACTTCATTTTCTTGTGCCTTGATGCTATCGTCTCCCCATTGAAGAATGAAAAATACACGAATTCGATTTTGCCTTTGACTGCAAGCCACCCCTCTGGCTAGGATAGCCAGCGTATAAAACAAAATCAACCGAAATGTCAGGGAATAGGTATAGGTTTGGATGGTGCACGAAATGGAATTGACGTGGAAGTATATATGTAACTTCTTGGAAGAAATTCACTTTCGCTTTTAATATCAGAGACGTAAAGAAGACAGGACTCCATGATAAGCTGCTGGTCTTATGAAAAGTATCACTGCTGTCTTGATACGCACATTTGTCCGGAGCAATTACATTAAGGTAACAAGTTCTGGCACCCACTTTTAATCGAATTAATTTCCGAGGAGTGTAAGTAGAACCAGATCCGAAAAAGAGCAAAGTGGACAGCGGCACATGTTACTTTTTATAGCTGAACATTGCGATTTCTTACCTGAGAGAGCCCTCCTCTTGGTGCTTTTATCATTTAATTGCTGGAGGTGTCTAAAGACTTTATTCGAACTGCAAAAGCGTAAATTGTTACTACAAGAAACTTTGCCAAGGATACCTGGTTATTGGCGGTATAAAATATGAGCGACAAGATCACCGTGAGGGCGATATCTCTTAAGATTTTGTGGAATGCACCTGTTACACTGATGCAGGTAACTTGTGCTAATTATTACCTGAACCGAGGATTGGTGCAGACGTCAAGCTATTTCAATGGCAGGAAGTGAATGCAGTACGCAGCAGCGTTAAAGAATTAGAAAACTTTTTTATTCATAGCACTCAAATAAATCTTTGTGTCGTTTTCGAGGCAGATTTGAATCAATTTGAATTAATTTTTGCTAGTTCAACAGCAGTAAACTAAGTTCAATTGGTGATGATGGAATAATAAATGTAGTGAAATAAATCATAGAATTGTTTAGAACTGTGAGCTTTGATCTTTTTATAGCCGTGATATTAGAAAGAAGTTTTCAGGTGAAGAAGTTCTCCATTCGTGACTATATCTCTAGCAATCCATCTCCGTTTTTTTTCTTTTTTGGTAACTATGAGTATTCAAAAGGCTTCGATACTTATCGCTGCATACTATTGAAATTTACTGGGCATCTAATGTGTAGTGTATCAATCTTCGAGTTTTGGTCATCCTCACGTCAGGTTCGAATGTGAACAACAACCCAGTATGAAATTGGTTCATTACTTCATTAATGACGTAACGGGTATGCAAGCATTACTCTTTGATTCATTATTCCTTGGTTGATTCATTGTAGAAAATGTAAGGGTAATAAAAATTTATGTATTAAATTTTTATTGTCATTCTATTTTGTTCTTAAATATTCGAAAGCTTTTGTTCAGAATTAAGAAACAAACACTAATGAACATGAAAACGCAAATTTATTTGATACAATAACTTCTGCCATTACCCTGACATTAACATTCCCTGTTACCTTACCCTTTACATTACCATGTCATTGATGCTAGTGATTTCTATTATTCTCCGATTAAATTATTCATTATTCTGCTCATCTTTTAGTCGACTTCCCACTGGGAAATGCCACATTGCAACGATACTTATTTACGTGAGTCAGGTTGAATTTAATATATACCAATACCCAATACCACTGACTAGAAATTTGAAAATTGGTCTATAGTCGGATTTGTACCACATATTGAGAGTTTTGTCTAAGACGTAGGAGAGTAATGTAACACCGGGAGTTCTTGCATACTCTAAACCCACCAGAAATACCCCCCTCATGTTTTCCGCCACAATTTTGATACTTCCATAGGCTAGCCACACACTTCAGATTTACTCGATCGTTCAAGTCGGAAAGAATTTCAGATTTAACTGGATTTACCCCATAAAAACAAGTTTAAAGCGACGCTATTTACAGACATCGAACAGAAAGAAACTGCCTTAATTCCCTGTATTCTCCTGATCCCGTTAAAGTGATAGTGGTTTTCAGTTCAAACGACTACACTTCCTTATGAAATTATGCTATGCAACGTTCATCAATAAAGTGTAAGAGCAAAGTCTGAAGGCGACTGACCTAGTTTTGAGGAATGAGAGCCTTTCCCACGACCGATCTTATGGGATCTACCCCAAAATCAACTCCCCTGGCAGCCTGATCATTCTCAGTCTAAACGAAAAACTGGAAAATGTGGTATACAGGGAGATTCTCAGTACTTAATCTTATATGGCTCACCACCATCTTTAATTTGTTTAATCCTTTAAACCTAGCTTGACAAATTTTTGTATTATATGAAGTCTTGAAAAACCCCATTTAGTAAAAATCTTGCCTAAACGTTACTTTGAGATTGAAATTACTTTAATTTAATTTATCCATACTGAAATGGAGCACGAGTATTCAATTAACCACTTCTAAAACGGATCTTACAGGAAAACCACCGACTTCACCTGACCGGTCCAACAAGAGTTTAATTTCAAATGGGAGAAACGAGGACTAGAAAAAACTCACAACTGTTACAATTGGAATTTCCCGGGTTCGAACCATCAGAACCATCGAAACCCTAAATTAATTGAAAGAGATTAATTCATGTTGTCCTTCCCAAAAAGAAGGTGTCGTTTCCAATCTTTTCTCTATATATTTTTTTATTACCCATGCTGGTGGGAGAATGAGCTGAGCCGCACGTCTGCAGAGTTTCTTCTCTGTTGGCGTGGGTTCAAATCCTGTACAGGGCGCAGCGATATATTTGAGTTGCAGTAGTGGGGGCAATTCTACTGACAAGAATCGTACATACGAAGCCACTGGGATGTTGCACAGTAATTCCATGCCAAAAAAATTGTGGTTCACTTGCAACATTTGTCAGGTTCAAGTTTCCCAACCTCTTCTTCCCTAATTTCACTCTGCCTAAGCTGTGCTATGTGCATCATAGGGTTGTCCCCTGATCTTAGGCAATACCTTAAAAAACAACCGATTATTGATTTGGCTACTTTGATTATATAATATTCTTCAATTTTAATGTGCCTACATTCGATTTTAAAGTAATCGAAGTGCTCTCTGCTCCAGAACTCAGATTTCAGGATGTTCTCATAAATCCATCACTGCAATTCAAAAATAACTTTAATCCGAGTAGCCCTACAACATTCAAAACCACCTCAATAAGTTATACCCACAGAATCTTTTCCGAGGCTTTTTATCCCCTCCACTCTAAAATAGACCGTAGCCTTATAAAGCCGATGAAAAATGACACATATCGACGTGTATCCCTCAACATTAATAAAATGCTTTCGCAATCTGGCAGGAATAATCCAATAAATAAAAAACATGACTTTGACACGAGTCCATATATGCGCGCACTTTTACCAAGGGCAGCTCCCCACACCGGCTACGTTCGGATGCGACAGTGGTTTTTCAGAAATATTTTATTTACAACAGCAAGACGTACCGGCCGGGACGGGACTCTTGGCATGCCAAAAGAAATTGAGATGAAAATATTAATAATGTGAATATATTACGGTTGGAGTGCGCTACACCTGATATTGCCACACTCTGTGGACTTACAGCGGTTTCCACGATATTAGCTACCTTCAGATTTTTTTTTCTAGTACACGACGACAGTTTATAGGCACAGGTAAGAAACCCTGCAAATGTTACGTGTACAATAAGAGCAATGGAGTGATGGTAAAAAGGGAACCAGTGTACCTTTTTAAAAGAAAACCTTTTCCGTTTCAAGGGAAAGCGGACTAGTGACGGGCTATGTGGAAAATATGTGACAGCGCGCACAGAACGGGGGTGTATATGTTTGGGTATCCTTTCTAGTTGATTTGGTCACGTACGGAACCCCACCGTCCCCTTCCAAATATGTTATCACTCCTATCAGTAGACTTATACTATTGGAATGAGATTTCAGCGTGCAGGGGCGGAAAATCAAGCAACAACATCCGGAAATAGTACACCGCACACAATCTCTTTTAAAGACACGTATATGCGAAATTGCGTTACGAATTCCCCGAAAGTCCGGGGCAATATGTGTGCAGGTTGAACATACGCAAGGATGGTATCCATATCCGTAGATAGGATGCGTATGTGATGCTGTGGGGAATTCGAGGCATAAAATAATAAATGAAGCCTAAATGTGAAATGGAAGTGTTCAGAGGGCCCGATACTATGAGAAAGAAAGTCTTCGAACTGTGTCGACCGGGGAGGAAAATAGTAAGAAAAATGTTACATTTCGGGGATTCCTTTCTGTGCACGGAGAACATACGAACACGTAAATTGTGACGATATGAGAATATGCAAGAATGTTCTGTTTTCCTCTGCGTCTCTCTATTTGATTTGATGGCCCTTCCGAAGTCCTTGCTTTCTGTGCTTTTTTATTCAACACTCCCCCGTCCCTCGTTGCTCGACAAAATGAAATGTTTCTTTTGGGCATTTTATTTGGTGCCACGATTTTATGATTTTGTGAAAATTTCAAAGGAATCTTGAGAAATTGCAAATTTGGTCAGCTTTATTGGGTTATATCCGAGAATATAGGATGTTTTTGTTTAGTGTAATCCCCAGCAGTGCGAGGGATTCTTTATAGCGCTTCCATTACTTGTGGGATTTGGTATAAAGTCACCAAATCAAAGGGAAATAGCTTGGCTTATATGATTATAATAACGCAAGGAGGGTACAAATTTCCTTAGTTATCTGAAAGCAGAAAGATCGCCTCTTTGACAGTGCAGCTGTGACCCGAAGTTCCGGCCAAAGAATCAATTAATCAAACTCTCAAAAATCTTTCTTCAGACAATTTTAAGCCCGGATTTAAATCCATTTTAATTATTTGTTTTGTGTTGACTTCATCTTGTCTCGCGTTAACAATGCTCCACACTCCACAGCGCACTCCGGAATCAAAGTGGGATAGGGTAAAAGGGGTGCGGTAGGGTGTGTTCTATTGTGCACGATAAGAACACTTTAAAATCCTTTGTTAAGCAATTAACAGAAAAGAAACGTATCCACAATCGGACGTGAATGGATAGCGAGCACCCAAACAAGTCCTTTTTATTCCTTTTGCTGTTGTTTGCTCTGGTACTTCCCGGGGTATTCCTCGACATGTCGAGAACTGCAGCCTAACTGCAGTATTCTATCTTCAGTGACACTGGAGCGTGGGCTCTTCACTTTTGCCCCGTATGCTTCATCATCCCATTTCTACTGAGCTACAGAGGACCCATTCCTGGATTCATCCATATCCATGCTATGCATGGTCTGTCTATCATACGCAAAGTCTGGCTCGCCCACCCATCAAGTATTTGACACGCACTTGGGATTCATTGAGGAAGTCAGTACGCACTAAATTCGCCTCGTTTCCTTTCATTTCTTATTCTGGAGTTCTCTTGAGCACCTTTTTGGGCTCGAATTGTAATCTTGGAAACATGTGACTTGCACTTTTTGAGTGTTGTTTGACTTTTTGTCATTCTTCACTGAGTTTTCACTTTGTTATCCATCACTCCCCTTTTGAGTCGCTTTATGGATTTTGATTCCTTAACCAGATTTAATCTTGTATCCTGGGGTGTTGGATGAATCGAACGAGTAAAACCATTTATCATTTCGGCTCCAAGTAGCTAGATATCCACAGGAGATAAGCCCAATTCAATGCTTTTCAAGTTGATTTTTTGCCCTGCAAATTAACTAACAATATTGGAGGTTGAAATTGTTTCACGGGTGAATTATGAACACACAGAAATTGACTATTCATAGACAGTAACAGTTTTATTTCTGACTTTGTTTCCCTAACACGTTTGAAGTGCTTGTCAATATTTTCAAGCTAAATTCTTCGTGTGACTTTCCCTAAAAGTTTGCAAACCATAAGTCATTGTGTGATAATTTCTAGATACATTTTGGCATATTATTAAATCATCCTCTGCAATAGGCTTACTCCTCAATGGTGCCTTCGTTACATTTATGACCAATGTAAGTGCCCTAGAAAAATAAATATCGGTAGAATCCTCGTAATGAAGTATTTTGAGATGAAATAGGCCACCTATCAGTATACAGTTACTTCAGGACGTAGGGATTACTGTCTCAATAAACCCAAACGTCGTAGTCCATTTCGATGTCCACCCTAAGGACCAAGTTGTCTACTATTCTGAGTGGCCAGAGATGGAAGTTCCACTCTTGGTGAAAGCTTAAGCTTTTGTTTTTCTCTCATAATCTCATTTTCTCCCTCCCTCTCCCTTTGAATTAGTAACACTTCGTCTCTACATTATAGTTCTCCCATCAATGTGGACATATAACACGGAGATGGAACCTACAAAATATTCTATCTTGCCGCTCTTATAAATAAGTGCGCAAAGGTAAATGAATTTTATAGCCTCACTTACCCCAAAATGTAGAGAAGTGAGGGGAATGGTATTCATACCTAAAGGTAGAGGTCTACGGCCAACCCCAAATCAAATCGCACAATAAGTCTATCCTGTTCCATGGCGAAAACTATGCATAGAAATCCCTGGTATTTTGGATAAGAAATAAGCTCTTTGGCCAAGAGATAACATCTAACATTTCATCCTTCATATCAAAAGTGTTGGAGGAGCTCTTATAAAAGCAAATTACCTCTTTTGTCATGAACACCTTCTGTGTCAATTGCAATTGGCTTTAGATCCCTACGTAACTATTTAACAGCTCTAATTAAAGTTTCTGATGATATTCGTGAAGCCATTGACTCCATTACTCTATCCATCCTGCTTTTACTGGATTTCTTTAAGGCCTTCTGCAAAGTGGATCATCAGATTCTTATTACCAAGTTCTCTGGATAAAGTCTCTGCCTTTCATCGGTATGTAAATTAATCTGGTCCAATCTTCGTGATTGTATGCGGACGGTGTACGCCGGGGAACTCATTCTTCCTTTCTTAGTGTCGGTAGTGGTGTTCCATAAGGGTCCATAATTTTTTGTCTCTAGAATTAATAAGGATATTTCGTCGATCACTTGGTAGGCCGAAAGCAACAATCTTCAACTGAATGCAACAAAATTGGAGACATAGATGCAATATTGATACGAATGATACCAGAATACTCTAAAAAAAATTCTTTGCAAAAATGTAGGTGTGATATTCAATAAGACACTGTCGTGGTCAAATCAAGGTTATACAATTGTGTCCCGGGGGACTTCATGGGATTTGATTAATAGTTTCCCTCATTCCAACGGAAAATAAAGTTTTGCTACTTTAGACGACGAAATAATTTATGGATGCTGGACCATTTGTCTGATGGATTATATTTCGGAAAGAAAAGTAAATCTAGCTTTTAATTCCATGTCACGATATGCTCATAATCATAGAAGGTTTGACTATATCTCGGCGTTCAGAAATTCTATACCTGGATGCTGCCTAATGTCTGTATGTCATTTCACATCATGTTTCTGTGAAATGTTATCAAAAATGGAAATCCGCGATATCTTTTCCACAAAATTAACAGGCATGACACTCTGGTGACGTAACATTTGAAAGGACATTTCTAATGCACAGATGATTCCTCCTATCTTTTTTGAGAATTAGTGTCATTGTGATAACTGGCTCCTCGTTTATGATTACCTAATGACCTTCGTCTTCACCAAGCAACTTGTAACTCAGCCACTATCATCTAGGAGGTACACAACTTTTTCTGGACTTAACGAGAGCCGACAAAAATTCTATTTTAGGATATCTACCTTCCATTTCATAGGTTCTGCATCAAATGACCTTAGAGACTCCAATCTAGACTCTTTACCAAGGATATTTGGGAGATTTGATATTTTCTTCTCTTTTTCTTTTGCTGGACGGAACTGAATATCAGAACCCAGCTTTCAATTCCTCAACAATCGGTTATAGTTCTACTGAAGTTGCGGTAGGATACCCTTTAAACTCCTGGCTCATTTTTTAGTGGTGCTGTTTATGTAGAACCAGTCAGGTCAGTGTTCAGAGTAGATTAGACTATTAGGATTGCATCGCCAGGTGGAATGCAGAATTAAAGATATCTATTATCAAAAATTAGCAGAAGGTTGCTCAACAGGGTTTTTACAAGCAAAAAATGGATAAACCGTGATGCTTATCGCACGCATGTATTCATATTCTCGCCTTTGAGATGTCCTCCACTTCACTATCATGTTTTAAAAAAATTTTACGCTCATTGGTGTCCATCAACCGCTTCAACTATTTTAAGGAATTTTATCCAAGTAAATCGTTTGTGGGCACAAATCTGCGAAATATAATATTACTTAGCATTGTCTCACAAGTAGCCTTTTGGAAAAAGGTCGTATGATTTTTAGAAAATAAATCCTCATGGTCTTTTTTGCAAACAACCACCTTGAAAAACTTCCAGGCTGCGCGATAGAAAAACCCAACTTCCCAGGCGTTTTATGATGTCCGAGTCAAATATTTTTCTTTCTAGGGTGTCTATGGAACATCGGGTTCACCTTCAAGGTGTATCTTCTCTTCAGGAAATCTTCAGAAAAGATTTCTTCGTCTCAATTGAACTGTCATCCGCTTGGGCGCTTGAATAATAGAAATGCTAGGAATCCTGAACTTTTTCCCGTGTCTCAAGATCTGACAAAACCACCAAAGGAGAGATGCTATCTTCCTGCCGGCCAACCTTGCTAGGTTTTAGGTTATCAACAGCCTGCAATGGAGCCTTTCAAACCAAAATATCAGGGAAATAAGTTTTAGTGCTCCCCAGTAAAGTTACCATGCTTTTTTTTAAGCATTTGTCCAATAACGTCCATCATCAAGTCAATCTTCCAACTGAAATCTTTACTGTTAAAATTAGCCAGCTAATGAGCAGACAAGACTAAATATCATAAAAACTCTGCGGATCTTATATAGAACTTCTTGTAAGGTATACTGGCCTACTTTACCCACTAAGCAACAATCCAGTGGCTTCATTATGAGTATTCTGTTACCAACAGAACGGCCATAAGAACTCGAAATCTACTATCTCACTAGCATCAACTTTTTAGCTTTAATAATTTATCCAGCACTCGCAAATATAACATGTCCTTTTTTATTTTAATGTAAATTCCTTCATTTTCTACACTTGAAATCCATTTCTACCACGTCAAAGAGCAAATACTCAATGAACGAAATCAATTTGTAGTAGCGAAAACCACTGTTCAGACTATTTCCAATCGTGGATAGTACTTAACAAGGTATCGCACTAATAAATCTACCCTATAGCGCCCTCTCTCCCTAGCCATCCCAGTATGATGGCACACGTTGAGCGTCTATCAAATCTCCCCGGGCCTCCATCAGTGGGCAGTTCGGTTGACTCCAGTGAAATGGATTTCAGCCAAGAAACAGCAGCGGGATACGTCTCCGTCTCCTACGTGGACGATCGGAGACGATCGTCAGACTTTCAGAAGACAACAATGATGACAGTACAGGAGCTGTACATGCGTTCAATTACGAAATTCGATTAAAAGTTAAAATTTAATTTCACGTTGACTTGCATAGCGGCACTAGACCTGATCTGGAATTTGTGGAATGAGATACCACTGGTACCCACCATCAGTTAAGCGAAACCGCAGTTGCCGCGCTGTTAACTCATATCAGGTCTTCGCTGTAACAACGCTATTTCCTTAGGTGGATATACCCATGAGCCACAAGCAGAGAGGATGACTACCTGCCTCCACGAGTTCCGGGGAGTTGGCTCATTCTAATATGCCCTGGGGCTGTACAATTTTACAAGTTCTGTTGTCATATCGGTGGGACTCCAGTTCTAGGGAGCTCACAACTCACCCAGCGAGGCACTGTAAGACGAAATTGATGCAGTAATTGTTTTTCGTATACCAATGTGGAACAAATATTTGATTTGAATGCGAATTCCGTGGCAATGAATTCAATTTGAGTCAATTGACGACGGAGTATACCTATATCCTATGAGCATATGTTTCCTACCAGACGGCGCAGTGTAGAAATATGTGGAAGATGCACTAACGGAAGGAGGTGGCTCAAAATTGTAGTAATTTCCCTTTTAGTGGTGTACAACTTCTCCCGATTAAAATTGCAGCTCTGGACGGTACAGTGTGATGTCTCAGCTTTTTGTTGAAAACATTCGAAAACCAGTAGTGCAGTTTTTATTTCTGTCTCGGCCTGAGAATAAAACTCTTCCCCTCAATTCACTCAAAGCTTCAATACACAAAAGAAATTTACTTAAAACACGAAATTGAATAATTTCAATCAGTTGAAGTGATCCTACCATAACTCACTCCTGAATAGCGAAATCCCATCTGACCCCGACACAGATCTACTGCATCGCCCGTATTGTGGAGTGGTAAACCCACACCAAATCTGTTATCCTCTCGATTTATTATCCTGAGAGATATCATCAAAATAAATAAATCGTTCTGAGCCTACAATATCCACGCGCATAGCACATTTGTTGTTTCCCTTCGCCAGTATACCAACTATGTGTAATGGCGATTCCTGAGCACCACTCCCCATAAGCCCCACAGTCGCCAATTTGTGTTGAAAAAATTGAGCTTATATAAAAAGCAGAGCGCAAAACCAATAATAAATAAAAAGCACTGAGAAATGGCGAAAAAAATGTTTTGTTGATTTGCTCCACGTCCACATTATGTGTATGAGTGGATGGGACTCTAGCGCTGGGTGATACACTTACCCATTCGCCCGACTTCGATGGATGCAAATCCCAAATCCGCCAAATGAATTCACGAACACGAAAACTGGCTCGGGAAGCCTAAATGATCCTTTCTATGTCGGTATATCATCGGCTGTTGACGTTAGCCTCATATCTTTGAGAAGGATTTGTACGTAGTCTGAATCCTTGAAGCCACTCTTAAATAGCGAAGAAAAGGTTTGTTTGAGGCATCCTTAACCTTCCACCCCGACATTTTTAATAAAATAAAATTACCCGTCTGGTAAGTAATTTATTTCTCTGTTCCCTCCACGTCGCGACGGTAGGAAATGTAAGTGAGAACATTCCGTTCCGTTCACATCTATTCGATTACAAGTCAACGGTGGGAAGCAGGGCCTTGGTCAACCCCTAGAGACTTCTTTAAAAAATGAATTTCGAAAAGTGGCAGCTATTAGGTCTGCTAATGCTCGCATGGCAGCCTCACGCACATTCGCACCAATGTCCTGCTGACACCGAGGGTTATTCTTTGCCAGACATTACGCCATTTCGGTTGACATAGGGAAAATATCCAGTGGAGATGGCTGTTAATGCAGTGGAGAGTTTTTTTTATACATATTGAAAAGAAGCACGACCGCGGCCCTAGAAGTCTTCACCGGAATGTCTTTCGACAAAATGCTTTTTTTCCTCTCGTTTTGACTTTTAATGATAAGTTCGCACAGAAAAATCAATTACTAATGGGAATACAAGCAATCAATTAAGGCAACTTCCTTTTTTTACTTTGATGTACGAAAACAAACGTTGTCGTAGTCTTGAGATCTAGAAACTGGGTTTTGTGTGGCCCGAAGACTAGAAGGACGTACAAACGAAAGTAAATGTTTATTAAGTTGCTTTCGACGTTCTTTTGAAAAACAAACAGAAGATGGTAGTCTGTATGGGATTCCAACAGTTCTGTTCAAGAAGGATTTTAAAATCAATTTCTGTTTGCCTTAATTTTGTCTTAGTGTAGGAATTGTCCAAAAAGTGTCAGACCAGAGATTTCCTTGGAACAATATCCCCTTAAGTAGTTATGAGGTTAGGAAAGGGCTCTTGAGAAGCAAATAGGCAGGCAAGAGAGCCGAATCAGCCATAAGAGTTAATGAATCTCTATTCTCTATTTCGCGAAGAAACTCCAGCTTCCATTGTAGCCTTAACCATCTCCGCCTCCAGAGAGAACAAAAAGGAGTTGGCAGCCAGCAGCTACAACTTGAGTTAGAGCACACCTCCATGCAGTACGCAAACCTATCTTGCTACACCACCTTTTATTAACTGATTCATTGTTGCAAAAAAACGGTTCAATACTTTGGATCCTCCACGATTGCCCTTTATTGAGGCATTGTTCAAAGTCCGTTGAACTTGACATATAGTCCCTACTACATTATATGGAACATGACCATTTTGATCTATATCAACAATAACTTTTGTAAGTGACCGTTAGTCCAGATATGACAGTTTCCATGACTTTCTGTATATTACCCACGCCGGTGGCCAAGCGGGCTGAGGAACACGTCTGTAAATTTTCTCCCCCATTGACGTGGGTTCGAATCCTGCATAGGGCAAGGCAATTTATCTAGATACTAGTGGTTGAGGCAATTTTATTGACTAAATTTCTCAATCTCCTCTTCCGTAATTTCCTTCTGCCTAAGCTCTGCTGTGTGTATGTAGGTTTGCGCCTTGAGCTTAGGTAATACCTTAAAAAAACGTGACAGGTCCCATCACCACCCGGAGACTTATTATATCATGCCAACGATTCAATGACCCATTTCGTATTTTCCTCCATAACTACACTCTGTATGGTATATAACCACATCCTTAGTGTCAAAATACCCATTGCATTCATTGTGAATTCGAAGGGGCTCTTCCATTAAGCACCTTCCGCTTTTCTAAAGGAACTAAGATTTGCCTTGCAGTTGTTCTACTTGACACCTCTATTGAAAATATTTAAGGTAAAATAAAACTAAATACGGAATCATCTCGTTAATTGATCCTGGTACTTCCAAATCCCGTCAGATCCTAGATCCTGCCGGTTGATGAGGATTGACGTATCCAAGTGTCGTGTATAAGCAAAGCCAATTCGTCATTATTGTGCGTCCATTTGATAACCGTTATACTCCTGGGACTATATTTGGACACCAAAAATAATTTTTTTCTCGCTAAAATACAGGTTTTTGGCTTATTTGAGTCCTTTAGATAGAAAAGGGTGTATTATTAAAGCTTCAATCCTTGAAGTATGTCATTTCTGATTCATGGTCCTTAAATTAGAAAATTATCAGGGCTCGTTTCCTTTAATAGCAGAGAAAGATTGTCTGTTGCAGCCTTACTGTGATGCAGCTTGATCTGGACCACTAACATTTGTGTTATTTGCGTGAACTATTATTCTCTCCATTGTCAACCTTATCGGAGGTATCCTCCTGAGTGATTACGTTAACCTACACTGAGCTAAATCCAAAGTGAAGTTTAAAATTAGCCTCTTCCAACGGAGAAAGGAATTCGTCAATTAATTGCATACTAACGCTTCGCCCCGTGGCTGGTTGTTTCTATATTTTTAGTATATTCCATTCTCATCCATTTCACCCCTCCTACTATTTTGGGATCTAAGCGCCTGTAAAACAACTTGTGGTGATGAAACTAGTTCTGGTATCCATATTCAAGCTCTCGGACACTCTAGGAACTCCAATCGTTTATTATGTAACACTTCTCTCACTTAGGCCACACTATTCTTGAGGCACTAAAGAGAATTCTGGTCTGTACTTTTAACTACAAGAGGGAACTATTCTATTGGACCCACTTGTGCATCTACTAGTTAACGCAACTGCATTTTCAGTCGATCTGCAATTGAGATCTTTAAAATGTCGGTTCGACACTTGTTGTTTTCTTTGCGACGTTTTCTCCTTCGTCCTTGGACGTATTCATATTGGCTAACCTGATCAGGCCCTTCAAGAAATCATCACGGAGTTTTTGTAAGTATGTCGACTTGTCCAAAACAAATGGGGGTCTGCCCAAAATAAATGCCGAACTATCTACCTTTCTAATTCTCCATTTGAATCTTATAAAACAAAAAATGTCTTCCAATAAGAATCCTCCACAGAGCTATAATATTAATTTTACATAAGGGCTAAATAATAAAATACAAATTGGTCGATTATCTAATTCTACTTGTGCTAGAAATCGATGTTTCGGTTTGTGGGGGAGATTTTCCTCATTTATTGGGTCTGTTGTTCACTGGGGCCCTACGCTTCAGCAACATTTTTCTCAATCCGTTCGCAATCAATCAAATTAAGAATTCCTTCGAAGAGTTTTCCATTCTTTTATGCAGCATTTCGTCCTAGAAATTGAGAAGTATTGAAGGCCGAATTTGGCTTCTATAGACTGCTTCTATAAACCGTCCTCCTGCAGTCACAACAATCTCCGTGAATCAAATTCCGAATACGTAAATATAACATTTTTCATTTATATTTTACTCTTATCCTTTACAAGGAAAGTGAAATGTGTCCAATTTTAACGTCTAGCTTCCGTTCCCTTTTTCACTTCTTTGCTAATTAAATAGGACCTCGGCCTACTACTGAGCGTCACCTCCGCAGAACTGTACCTTTTAGCATCCTTTTGGTCGAAGTAGGAGCAGCTCTCGATATATCCTTAAGTGTCTTAGATCTTCCTATTCAGTTGCAGCTTGCCTACCTTACTTGGCCTTCCTCTCACAAATAAGGAGTCGCATGGAATTTTCACCCATTTTCCCGCTGGGAAGAAGTATCTGTTGACTTTCTCTACATTATTTTAATTTTCACATCTGAAGCCTAAAATAATCTCAATGGGTCATAGCCTGCGCGGTAAATCAATATCTGCCCTTTCATATACTTCCCCGTAGAGATGATTCGATGATTCGAGCAAAGAAGTAAACACGTACTAAAGGAAATCCGATGTAAGGAAAGATTCCTCAAGGCGCCACGAATCAACTAAATTCTTTATTACACAAATTTCTGGAATGAAGTCATCAAAAGTGCAATAACGCTATTACGATAGTTAAGTGAGCAGCTCAGTTTAGGAATATGGAAAGCTACTGAATCATAAAATTCATCCCCGATAAAAACTGCATGTTTTCCAGTCGTCTTCGTTTCAGATTCGTGCTTACCTCGCTGCTCTCAACATCTTTAGTTCTGTGTAAATCGTTTCGTTGCTTCGCTGTCCAGATTTAATTAATAAAATTGTTGTAATGGTCATAAAAGCCATTCAAATGAAAAAGAGCTGGAATTAAATTAATTAAATTTAACGCTAGAAATTCAAATCGTCAGCAGAAAATAAGTTGCAGAACTAAAAGTGCGAAGTGGTAACACCCATTCTGCCATCTCATACACTGGAAAACTCTGCACTATAGAGGAGTCCATCTGTCCAGGCCAAAAAGAAGGTAACCAGCTCCCTCGCTAAGAACAAGCAGCCAAGACGAGCTCTAGAGTTAATTTAAAATCTAATTATTATTACTGTTGATTATATGGCGCGGGCCTGGAGCAGCTACTGGAAATGTTCGTCTCGAAGAGTTCTTGAGCACAAGGAATAGGAAGTGCACACACTTTCAGCCCGGCAAAAAGACAAGGTGGACTTAAGTAGTGCTGGTCTTAAGATGAAACACTCGACCTGGTGGAGATGGAGGTACTCGGCAGAATAAAAGAATGAACACTAACGGATAGAGGGCGCAGCCAACCATTGACGGGCAGACATCAGTCTGGCGGGAGACACTTTGAGGAGCCTAAAAGGATATGAGTGGGATCAGCTCGAAAGCAAAAAACCACTTGCTGTGATTGTTGGGCTGTAAATGATCGCCGGGAAACGTCAGAAAGTGAAGCATGAAATATGTTATTGATGATAATCAATCACCCTCCGCGGGTCTGTGGAATTAATTCTGTCCCTGAACTCGTCTGGATTGGAGCTCGCTTTAATAAACAACGGGCTGGGCTGCTTCAGCCTACACAGGGACCGGGAGCTCTTCAGAAAATATTAATCTTCCTCGAAGTAAGGATCTTTCCATTTTACAAACTTATAGGGGCGTTTATCAGTAATTATACCTTGCTTTATTCATTTTCACTCTATCTTGATTGGTATTTTTGGAGGTGGTTGTAATCGGCCTGTAATGGACCCAAATACGAGAATTTGTCGATAATGGGCACTGTTGCAACGGGTAAACTGGTTAACTTTGAAGCAATTTCAATTTGTCCAGGTTCAGTCAGAGCATTGATGTAATCACTGATAATATTCATAAAAGTGACGCTCGCTTTGAGGTGGTGTGGAAATATTGATCAATTTGTAATTTGCTGAATGGTTTCCTGGAAAATATTATTAGGTGTCAGGAACTAGTACAGAAGCGAGCAAGCATCTAGTTTACTTAGAAAAAAATGAGGCAATGCCACTGTCCGAATCCACTTTGCAAATTGATTCGATTTCCGAAAATTTTGATCAAACCTCCATAGACATGAATAGCGAGTTTTCTTGTTTTGAAAAATGAGAGCTGATGCTATGCAGTTAGAACTTTCGCCAAGGTCGGTTTAATATTTTACCAGGCCTATAAATTCCTTAGTTATGAAAAAATAAAGAGTGAGATTTTGTCGACAAAATTTCTTCTGGACCTTGGTGCTTTTTATTAAGTGTAAGTTCGTGCTGAGTTCATATTTCTGGAATATTTCTAAAATGATCTTTCTTTTCTTCCTGACAGACTGCTACGTGCTCTCGGAAAAAAAACCCTAGAAAACAGCAAATGATGTGGCCGACGACTAGATTTGCTTTGGAAGGATTGGAGGAATATTGAAGTAAATATCCAAATTCAAAATGAAATCTCATAGAAAGAACAACGTCCAAATTTACAAGTGAGGACTTGAACGCAGGATGAAATCTGCATAACTTTGGGAAACTTGGCGCATGCAGTTTAAAGCTTTCTGATATGCAAAAAATTGGGAAAGTGCGTGCGGCAAGTATTTTTTCCAAATTGATAGTTGGTCTAAATTCTCAGTTTGGATTCAGTTGATGCGTAGTTTAAATTCCTTTTGATATCCGGTAGATGAAAGCTTTACACCATTACTCTTAAATTCCTTTAGGCCGAGAAATACTTGTCTGGTGAAATATTTTCAATTTTTTGTATTATCAAAAGCATTTGTGGGGGGATTGCGTGCGCCCCCAACAGATATGTGCAAACGCGTAGTATTTTTGGAGAGTCGTCACTGCACCGTGGAGAGTTCCAACTGAATCCGATGTGTTTTTCGAATTCCATTTGCTCGCTGGTCCCACTTTTGCTGCCAAAAAAATAGCAAAAATATGTAAAAATGTACAAAAAAAAAGACTTTTTAAATTCATTATTTATTTCAATAAATCTGAGAGAATGTAAACTTGGTACTTTATAAAATTTCCTGGCAGAGAGATGCAAATTAGATATTTATTTTCGCAATTCAGTGTTCAGCAGCTTTAAGTTGTGTAAAAAATTTGTTAAAGTTACAGGTTCAACTTGAGGAATTTGCGGGAAGGATTTTTCAAACAATTTGGCCCTATTGAGTGTTATTATGGTTGCCACCTTAAAATAATCTGAAATTTGCAGCCTTAGGTGTCCATTTCGATGATTTTTGAATTGAAATTTTGGGTATGCGTCTTAAATTTTCTAAATCTTTTGTTTTTTGAATATGAAAGGCCAGCATATACAAAAAGCAAAAAGTTGGGGCCTTATTCTCAATTCCGACGAAACGAAATTTAGGAAAAATTTAGGAAAAATTAGGAAAATCTAATCCTTTAATGGAATCTGGGGCCCTATTCACGAATTCGATTCGATTACTAGTACGATACGAATATCATATTCGATTCGGTATTAATTTCGTATTCATAAATTCGATCGTAAAAAACTTAAAGCGTTGCCATAAGAACGTATGAATTTCATGCAAGCCTAACGACGATTTCATGCCTATGGATATAAATGTAAACGTCAAAGTATCGAATTCATGAATTCCGAAGATTCGATAACGACCAATATTTTAGTCGAATCGAATTCGTGAATAAGGCCCCTGAGTTAAAAATATTTACTCGACACATAATCGTAAATATTCGTTATTTTTCAGAGAACTACCGCACTAATAACGCAACGAGTTAAGAATATAATTACCCTATTGTTACAAGATAAACCTAAAGCATTGCTTCACTTTTATCAACCATTACATAGTTTTCTGCGATTCTCAGTAGGCACCATCTCCAATTTGTTCAATTTTGTTTTTTTTCGTAACCTTTGATTGAGATTTGAGAGAAATAGACTAAAGAAATTGGGACTGAAATCCGCTCAGAACAGCAAACAAAATAATTACTAATAGAGATGCAGAGTTAGGGTTTTCTTTCCATTTTGATGTACGTCAATTGGTCCATTTTGATGTACGTCAATTGGTGTATTAGTACTGTCCTAGTTAGTTTTTGTAACGGTAATTACTCGATTACTAAAGAGATCACACAAGTTACAGGCATTTTATCCACTGTCAAATTATTTGGAACTTTTATACTTCTTCTTGAGAATGAAACTGCACTGAACGGAAAAGGTACACAATATTTATGAAAATGTCCAAAAATACAGTGAATTTTTCATAGTTTTTCAACCTATGAATTTGTTCACTGTATTTTTGAACACCCGTTCACTAAAATCACCAAACCAAAATTTATGTACATGTTAGTGAACTTAAGGCCAATTTACATAGCAGCAACATGTTTTTTTACTGATAACCTGAACGAGATGGTTTTATTGATTGATGATATGTGTAAAAAAAGGACAAAGAATGAAGGGGAAATAAAAGTCCTGTTACAGCGGGGAAATTGACATTTCAGCTCGTAAAATTTTGTTGGCATATGTTTTGTCTTTTTTCGTATTTTATCATGTTAGCTTTATCTATCCCACTCGCACTGTTTGCTTACAATGTTGTAGTAATGTAAATTGGTCTTAAGGCAAATAAGAAGGAAAGAGAGCGTAAGCGTAAAAAGGACAAAAATATAAAAAAATTTTAAAGGAGGAACCGATGAAATTTGGAATTAAGATGGCTGATCCGCCATCTTTATAGCAAATTAGAAAATCGATAAATTTATTAAAATTTTACGTTTG